>JAHFZB010000531.1:0-40872 GCA_036884735.1 Huso huso
ACCCAGAAGCGGGCTGTTCCCATGACCAGAATCAAAACCTGCAGTCTGGGAACATTCCTCAGGCTCAAGAGTTCCCGGGGGGTGTGGGGGCTTCATTGTCACAAATTAAAATAAATTCGAACAACATTAACCTGCACAGATAACAGACAGGTGCATTGAAGGAGAATTTGATCAATGACCTGTTCTGTGTTGTACAGTGCAATATACCTGAGCTATTAACCTGGACAATTATAGGGTTGGGTCTATGTCTGGGATTATGCACTTTGCCAGCAGTGAGAGAGCCCTGTTTACACAACAAATGAACTCAATATTATTTAAATCAGCTAGATTTGAAAACTAACATTAGATGTCATATTAGCAGTGGCTGTAGACTTCCCATCACTGCACATGTGATCTTACTAATAATACAGTACTAAACAAAGGCTTTAAAAAGACATTAAAAAACACTGTTTTCTTGTTTGATTGTTAGCATGTCATCTATGTAGATTTTATTTTTTAATTAATCAACTGCTAATTAGTTTTTTTTCAATTTAATTAAAACAATTGTAAATAATATAACGGTAGATTTTGATTAATTGCAATGTCATTATATCTTTTATTGAACTGCATCATATTGTATTACATTGTATTATAAACAAGAAGATTATAATACACACAAAATTTCTGAAGGCTTCATGAATTTAGGTGGTTGTGTTATAAACACAAAATGAACCTTTATAAGCATTTCTCATTTATTTATTTATTTAGTTTTTTATAAATGCTTAATATCTGGCCTGTGAAATGGTTCCAATTTCTGGCAAATAAACTTGTGGACTGCGTGTTCAGAAGCCTCTTTAAAGCAGGACAGTAAGGACTGGATGCAGAGTGGCCCTGCTCCTCTGACATGTGTGGAGGCTCTTGATGTCACTCAGCTGCTCTGGCTGCTCATTCCTGTCCCTGTACACAGACCCAGAAGCGGGCCGTTCCCATGACCAGAATCAAAACCTGCAGTCTGGGAACATTCCTCAGGCTCAAGAGCTCCCGGGGGTGGGGAGGGAGGGTAGGGGGGCTTCACAAACAAAATAACTTCCGAACAACATTAACATGCACAGATAACGAGGTGCATTGAAGGAGAAGCCGTGACCTGTTCTGTGCTGTACAGTGCAATATACCTGAGCTCAGCACCTGCATTATGCACTTTGCCAGCAGTGAGAGACCTGCGACCTGAACTCAGATTATTTACAGTAAAGTGACACATACTCACACAACACTTCCCATCACTCCACTACAAGTTAATATACAGTACTAGTTCAGCTAGGTCCACATGTTGTTGTATGTACTTGTCATCTATGGCTTTCATTTTAATTCATAGGATTTCTGAATTATGTAAAGAATTGTAAACAATATAACTGTGCTATATGCTGTAATTGTGAATGTCATTATATCTTATTGTACTGCATCATATTGTATTTTATTGTATTACAGTATCTGAAGAGCGACACACAGAAACCCCTGAAGGCTGCATGAATATAGGTAAAGCAAGTTATAATGACATTGATCATTTATAAGCTTGTTCTCATTGATTTATTTGCTTTGACCTTTTTCTGAATTCTTCTATCTGGCCTGCAGATGGTGCCAATTTCTGGCAAATAAACTTGGCACATTCTGAGCCATCACCCTGGTGTGTAAGCATAGCATAGCAGAGGGTAGTAAAGAACATTCAGTAGTAAAGCACATTGTGTGTGTGTGTGTGTGTGTGTGTGCGTGCAGAGCGTAGTGGGGTGTGTGTAAGTGTGTGTGTGTGTGTGTAAAGTGTGTGTGTGTGTGTGTGTGTGTGCGTGCGTGCGTACGTGCGTGTGCGTGCGTGTGTATGTGTGTGTGTGTGTGTGTGTGTCAGTACAGCTAAGATGAGAAATCTATCTATTGATCTGCCCAGGTCTGCCTGTCTATCTCTAGGACTCATTTATATCTGCCTTGTATGTGTTTGCTAGTTGCATATTTACTATGGGTAAGGAATGCCTTGCTAAGAGGAACTAAACACTTGAAAATGTAACAAAATGCATGTGTGCTATTCTACCCCTAGAACACTGCCAGCACTCAATTAGATGAAGATTGCAGGCTGGTTATCTGTCTTTTATTTCAACAAAACCACTTCCGTGACTGCATTCTGTGCAAACAACATCGACAATTGTGTTTAAAAGGAGCAACAATAGCAAATAAAAATCTGCATTATTGTAACTGGCCCATGGCCATTTCACAAAGAAAACAGACAAAGTAATACTGTAACAAGGACTCTCTTCATAATTTTGCATGCAGTTTAAATATAACGACTTCAACCCAGTGTCACTAATTGTTGGTAGAGGGATATTGCAATAACAGAAATGCATTAATTATCAGTTTGAGCAACGTGATGGACTGCACTTAAAAAGAACAATAAAGAAACACATGACCATAGTTACCAAAGAAATGTTACCCATGCATATTTTTTTATTTTCAGAAAAGGCTTTTATCTTTCGGCAACAGGACAGTGATCTGCACACCGCAAGCGAGCGTCTTAACCACTGCATTCATGATTATAGATCTTTCTACTTTCTCTCATCTCCCTGACAGGGGACAGAGTCCATAACTGCAGTGCATCACGCAACACTGCCTGCTGCATTTGCTGTACACAGTCTTTTTTAAAGAGGATCTGTGGTTTAATTGCCATCTCCATTGTGTCTCTCACCATCAGGATCACCTGTTTCTGATCCTGAACTCTGCTTTCGCACACTGAAGACATGTCATTGAGGATTAAGATCAGTCAGCTCTCTCACCTCTGTGGATGAGGGTGACATGGTGCTAAGGTGAGTTCAGTCAGCTCTCTCACCTCTGTGGATGAGGGTGACACGGTGCTAAGGTGAGTTCAGTCAGCTCTCTCACCTCTGTGGATGAGGGTGACACGGTGCTAAGGTGAGTTCAGTCAGCTCTCTCACCTCTGTGGATGAGGGTGACACGGTGCTAAGGTGAGTTCAGTCAGCTCTCTCACCTCTGTGGATGAGGGTGACACGGTGCTAAGGTGAGTTCAGTCAGCTCTCTCACCTCTGTGGATGAGGGTGACACGGTGCTAAGGTGAGTTCAGTCAGCTCTCTCACCTCTGTGGATGAGGGTGACACGGTGCTAAGGTGAGTTCAGTCAGCTCTCTCACCTCTGTGGATGAGGGTGACACGGTGCTAAGGTGAGTTCAGTCAGCTCTCACCTCTGTGGACCTCTGTGGATGAGGGTGACATGGTGCTAAGGTGAGTTCAGTCAGCTCTCTCACCTCTGTGGATGAGGGTGACCCGGTGCTAAGGTGAGTTCATCAGCCCTCTCACCTCTGTGGATGAGGGTGACACGGTGCTACCAGGTGAGTTCAGTCAGCTCTCTAACCTCTGTGGATGAGGGTGACATGGTGCTAAGGTGAGTTCAGTTTTGACCTCCCACCTCTGTGGATGAGGGTGACCTTATGCTAAGGTGAGTTCAGTCAGCTCTCTCACCTCTGTGGTTTGTTCTCTCCCATTCCTTGGTAGTATGCCCTGTATGTGACAAGATACTCTTATACCAGGTAAATCTAATTACACAATACTAACAATCTAAACAGATCAAGACAAATGGGAATGCTGAATACAGTTTTTGACCTTCCCAAGATGGTGTCTACAACCTTATCTGTGTTCCCTTTAAATAAGTCTGTGCTTCAACAAAAGAGTATCAACCAATTGCAATCCCTGTGTGTAGGGCCCTAAAGCCCAGTAAGTGTATGGTCTGAGATGTAGACTCCTTCACAGCGAGTCAGTTAGAAAAAATGAAAATGGGTTGAAAGTTCATGTATTTGGCAGAACTTTATGACTCTCCAACACCGACTGTCTTAATTGAACAGCACCCATCCATAACCATAACTGAATGCTGAAGACCTGGGATACTAGCTTTGTGATCTACCAATTGCAACTGTTATTAATCTATCCGTGTGTAGAGAGGTCTGAAGGTCAATGTGGAGCTCACAGTGACAGAACAGGACTTGCCCTTTCCTGTACAGTCATGCAAATAACCCAGGGGAACTCAGACTGGACTGCCCTTTACCAAATGGCTGCCTTTGTGACCGTATTTGTGTGTTTGAGGTTATTTTATGCAGAAACTGTATAACTGAGTGATCCATTTGGTTCAGCATGGAAATCACAAACAATACAGTATGCGGAAACAGTCATATACTTATAGCAAGCCTCTTTTAGTTGGTTTGTATTAATAAGTGTTTTGATAGGTTCCATCATGACATTGTTTTACCAGTGCCTTGGGATTGCTTGTGAAATGCCCTACATAAGTGTAGGGGTAGTTTCAACAGCTTCTAAAAGGGTTCTGTTTTTTTTTTATTTGTCCCTTTGAAATCATGCTATGCTAACTAAACTGCTCTAGGTTGCAACAGTGTCTTCATCTCTCTCTTTTATGAACAGCTCGCCTCCGATTTCAATGCTAGAATGCAAATTGCCACATAAATGTCCGGCTGATGAAAATCAACTGTTTTTCTTAAGCAACGCTGTTTACAAAAGCCCCGTGGTTAAGCACTTCCCTTTTTAAACCATTTGGCAACCAAAAACAAAGATGTTGAAATGTCACTAAGTGGACAGTTCATCATGTAGAGCACATTATATGATTCGTTTTTAAGTGTTTATTTTCCTGCACGTTACAATGTGGAACCAGGGTGCCCACTGGAACGCTATTCAATAAACACAACAGCAGTGATCATTAATCCAGCGTCCTCCTAAACCCAGCACAGCCAACACCACTCATTGAATTGCAAGGCTGCGTAAATCCCTTGTCTAAGACACTAGAACATGGGAACTAACAAGGTAGTTTTGCATAAAGTAAAAGGTGTGCAAGCCCATCAGGGTTAGGCCCTCCGAAAGCATGCATGTGACACGGCACACTACACTGAACTTCTTGTCATTGAATGGCAATTAAATTTGAGATGCTTACTTTCATCCCGGACTGGAACATTGGAAATAAATAAAGATGAATTATTTCTCACTGGAGAACCCCCCACCCCCAGCCCCGTGAATATTTAGGTTGAAGATAAGAGTGCACAGAAAAGCAGAGCAAGATAGTCTAAAAACAGGTATGCATCAGCAAATTAAATATGCAGAAGCCTGAAAGTGTTAAACCTTCATTTAAATTGGGGGCTTTTCCGGTCAACTTCTAATCATGCTGAAATGAAAACCACTAACACCTCTATCTGCTAATAAGTTATGTGCAGGCTACACTGAAAAAAGCAACTGCATTCAATAACTTTTCTACTTTCGATTAGAATTTCTTGTCATTGCATGATTCAGACACAGATTATATATATATATATATATATATATATATATATATATATATATAGAAAGAGAGAGAGAGAGAGGCGTGTGTGTGTGCTTGTGTGTGTGTGTGTATTGTTGTATAGCATTATAATACTCTCAATTACGTGTATTAGCATAAACTATGATGCACTACTGTTTTATTTTCTCTGTTGGCTAGTGGAAAAAAATGCGTTTAACAGCCCAACTGGGGTAAAACTTGTTGCATTTTAGTAGTATTATTTGCACCTACTGTAAACGATACTGTATTTAAATATCATTCTTGCATTGTAACCCTGTCCTGCCCTGTACTGCCCTGTAACACCTGTAAGTCACCTTGGATAAAGGCATCTGTCAAATAAATAAATAAATAAATAATAACATGAAAAGTGTTGTCAGTCAGAATACAATAATAAGATTCTACTGTTGCTGGGGGCAAGTCCTCCCCAGCCGCCACTGATATATATATATATATATATATATATATAGAGAGAGAGAGAGAGAGAGAGAGAGAGAGAGAGAGAGAGAGAGAGAGAGAGAGAGAGAGAGAGAGAGAGAGAGAGAGAGAGTTTGTACTGCTAGTGATAGATACTTGCAATATTACCAGTAATTACTATGCAAACTCTTTTTTTGTTACACTTTCTAAACATTTTCTATACATTAAATTACAATGCCACAGTAGCTATTTATTTATGTTAATGATTGTTATATTTGCATTGCACAAAATGTTTGGTGATGATTTCGGTGAGCAGCTTGCCACTGCCCCCGAAGCCAAAAAAGGTCAAACTTGGAGAATGGGTTCTGATACACATGAAGGTGATTATTACTAATAATGTGAGAACACGTGTTGAGATCTGGGGTTGGTGCTATGACAGGAACATAGGGGCCAAAAGAGTGTTCAGGCCCTTCTTGCATCATTTCAGATAAGTCCAGAAGTGAAAGTCAGGGAGGTTATCAATGAACACCCACAAATTAATAAATAAATATATGACTTGTTCAGAATACACTTAAGATTCTACTGTTGCTTTTCATTTCTGCTTTTTGCTCACCCCAATGCATTCTGGTAAGTGTAGTCCTGCTGTGATAGGTAGCTGAGACAGGTAAAACATACCAGAATGCATTACAATGTGAGTTGAAAAACCTGAACTGTCCCAAACTGTCCTAGTGTACATGGAGTCATATGGTAACATTTTAAAAAAGGCTCACCCAAAAATGAAGGGCGACCAAGAAGTTACAGAGAGCTTAACAGAACATTGAATGCTACATAGTTCCGGATAGCCTTCACAACTAGAATGAAATAGAAATGAAATGGAAACTGACTGTGATGTTACATGTATAATTTGGCCGCAGGACATGGCAAGGAAGGCAGTAGATTTAAGCTGGGCTTTAGATATAGGCAACCATCTCCAAATCTTTCTTGCTACAGCAGGTGACTATGACAACCTCACTATGCTTTTGTATTTATTAAAGTCTCCTAGCAACAAATTATCACCTGACTACATTTGTAAGAATTTCAATTGTCATTTTTTTTTATAAATAAATAGAATAAAATAAAAAATAAATACACCTACATACACCTAAAGTTGTTTCTTGGGTAACACTTCACATTAAGTATCTCTAATTACTGTGTATTTACATAGAAGTTACTTAGTAAATACATGTGTACTTACACATAATTATAATGTTATTATTGCATGTACTTGATGTGTAATTTGTTTTGCATGATTTGTTTTACAATTGTGTACTTACATTTAATCAAATTCCAACTTATATAAGTTATAAGTTATGAGAGTTATAAGTTAGGAGTGGGTTTTTTAGTCACTGGGCCTGAGAATTTGCACCAAGCTATTTTGCCTCCCAAGGTTGTCGCTAAATGTTTCTCAAAGAACAGTGTTACTTGCTTGACACCCACAAAGTACATTTTTAAATGCAAAACCAAAGAGATAAAACAGTGGTTATCACCTCTAGAATGTGCAAAATAAATAAATAAATAAAACACCCGAAACCAAACCAAGCCAAACCAAACTGATGAAAAGAGGAAGTTGGTATCATGGGTGTTTTTGAGCCCGTTCAGACAAAGTGGCTTATTTTCTTCAGGTCCTCCTTCATCTCTTATGATCAAACTCACCGGGCTTTTGACTTTCAACATAAAGTGACCAAAATACTACCTCAATGAATTAAAATGCATTCAGCAAAATGCAATCCTACTAAATGACTGTTCAGTAGCTCCATGCAACACAGTCATGCACGCTGCACACGTGGCTTGGATGCTACCGGCTATAGATGACAGTGCTAACACAGAGGTTATATGTTTAGCAGTACTAAGCTGTACCATTTTAAAGAGTGTCCATAGCACAAAAAAATACCATCATTATGACGATGCACAAGTTGTACGATTACTACACCTAACCCATTCATGAACAACTTGACCTTTCCTTGGAGTAAATTAATAGCATGCTGTATTGTTTAGAACTAGGTACTAATACTGAGAAAAATAGACCCAGCTATGAGCACAATGCTTCACAGGGTTTCAACCTGGTGTTGCATTGGTGCAGTAGTGGACTTTACAGATTTAAACAATGCAGCAACACACCCATTTGAAGAGAGTGTCTATGAAATAAATACTAATATGAATTAAATACTAAAGATGACAGCTATATGTACTGGACAAAAATGTAAGTAAGGTGCATATGTATCAAACCCAATAATAATATACAGTACATATGGGGAAAAAATAAATAATAATAATTAATTAATTAAAATATATCTATCTATCTATCTATCTATCTATCTATCTATCTATCTATATATATATATATATATATCTATCTATATATATATATATATATATATATATATATATATATATATATATATATATATATATATATAAGTATAACAGACAGTTGAAGCTGCTACTGTGTGTTTCACAACTCTGATATTTTGACATTTTAGGGCCAGATATTTCCTGCTAGCTAACCTCACAGTTATCTTCCCCATTTTATGCTTCCTCTTGAGAATTTCAGTGGCCTTCAAAATGTTCAGCCTTCCTGCCCTGCTCTCAGTCGCTCTTGACACGACAGAGAGAGGCAGTGAGCTGTACTGCAGAGCTGCAGAGGAGGAGGAGGAGGAGGTGCTGGGGACAGGGCTCCAGAAACAGGTGCCTGGGTATGTGAGCGCTGCCTTTTTATTGTGATCCATTATCTTGCATGTATTTGTTAATATACATTTATATATAGAGAGAGAGAATTTTCTTTTTTTTCTTAACGCTATCCAAAGTGAGAATTACAACTTAAAAGTAACTTTGTACATCAAGTTGACTTTGTCATTTAGTGTTTGCTATATGAAATTTGATTTAAGTAGATTTAAATAGGTTTTAAAGCATTTCATCTGGGCTCCCTAGTTTCTACATTGTGAGCTATACAATAGGATCGTATTAGCTGCAATGTGAATGGCAAAGAACCATTTCTTAGAGGAATACTTTCTCTCTTGACATCTCTCTCTCTCTCTCTCTCTCTCTCTCTCTATATATATATATATATATGCAGCTATAAACTTCACAACAAATAACAGCACCCTCGGAAACTACTGTTTGTTTCATCAATCAGTTGATGTGTTTTTTTTAACAAACTGGCAGAGTGGTTAATACGAAAAGCAGTAACTAAGTAATTAAGAATGTATTTGTATATTAGTGCATTGATTTCCAGTGACATTTAAAAGTGTCAGTTTGTATGAATAGTTGTTGAGATGGGTGTAGTACCACAGCGAATGGAGTCAGAGTTACATTCCACCCAGGTGCTCTGCACTGTTTGGAAATGGCTGGTATTTTGAGAAGTGCTCTGCACTGTTTGGAAATGGCTGGTATTAAAAGATTTTGCATATTTAATATACTGTGGATAGTTCCACTAGCCTTGTGTTTATTTGCCAAAGGGAAATCTCATTTGCCTAGGCGGGACAACAATTTGACAATCAACAGTGTTAAAAAACAGGATGAAATGTTTTCTGAGAAGTTTGTCTCTCATAGTCTTTAGATCTGTTTAAATCGACATTATTACAGTATAAATCCACAAGGGCAAGTCCATCCTCCTTGACTCCTCCTGCAGGTACGACCTGCAAGTAAAGTCTGTGCAGTGCAAGATGCAAGCATGGTTTCTGACAGGCTAAGTTAGTTGTGCTGCTGCATCTGCGTGGAATCTGTGTTTGCTGTAGCACCTCACTGAGTTAGCATGACAGCTGGAATTGTCTACAGAAAGGCATTCACAGAAACACTGGGATTATCTTGCCAATCTTCCTCTTCTTTTTTTTCTTTTCCTTTTCTTCCAGATCGATGGCCGCGCTGTGCACACCCTGACTCTGATTCTCAGGCCCCACACTCAGTGTATTTGACAAGCTGAGTTGGACACTCAATTTGGTATCAGTGTCAGTTTGTCAAATACCCCAAGTGAGGGGCTTCTTCACACACTCCGGGTACTGAGACCAGTCAGCAGACAAGCGATCAAACAGGCTTGTGTGCAAGCCTATGCAGAAAGGCAGCACCTTGCGTTTTACTGAGCTGCAAAAATGTGATTGTTTTATGTTGGTGTTCTTGAAATACACCCCCTGCTATTCCCCAGGCTGATCCTTGTTTATCCCACTGTTTCATGTATAATTTTCATATCTCTTTCCAAAAAAACCTGTATTTGTTAGTTTTTTTCCCTGATAAAAGTATATTAGGACATGTAATATAGCATACAACATATGGTAAAAGATAGCCAAACAAAGCAATTTTGTTCCAAAGAACCATTCAGTTGTAGTTCATTTGGTGTAGGTTTTCAAACTTCCTATTTAAAACAATGATTGAAAAACCAGACTCTCATTCCTCTTAGATGTGAAGTGAAAACCTCAAAAGAAAGAGAGATTATGAAAATGCAACACTTCTATTTTTGGATTGCCTGTTCTATTAGGAAATGTAACGTTAAATCTCTAAAAGCTAGTTTTATTTCAATAATGTAACACAATGTTTTAAAGGCTGGAACAGTATGTCACATAATTGAATAATATGTTATGTTTCGATCATTAAAATACTGTATGTCACAAATAATACATATATTTATGTGTGTGTGTGTGTGTGTGTATCTACATTGCCACAATACAGTTTTACTTTGTAGTGAAACTTTTATCAAAGTATTGACTGGTTTCACACACCTTGACTACCACTAATCTTGGACCCCCTATGTTACTGTAGCTAAGGTAGTCCAAGATTAGTGCTAATAAGAGTCTTTGAAACGAGCCAGTTGTGATCTAAGGTAACATCTTATGTATGGTTGGTTTCAGACACCGATTAGCCTAAAGTAACACTAGGTAGTCCAAGATTAATGTTAAGACCTTGGTCAATGCTTAGTGTTCTGTTGGATTGAATAGTATTAAAAGATAGCATACTGTGAAATAACATTTATGGCCAGCTCAGATAAAGTACTCTCAGTGTCACAAAAAGGATGCTGCAGTGTACTGTGGTGGATCATGATTAAATGGAAAAACCTTTACTTTCACAAAGGATGACACGATATGTCCAAAGAACTGTAGTTGGGTGTTCCAGATAAAGTACTTTTCTCAGAAGTGACAGCGTGGCTGAGAAGAGGAAGCCAGGGTTTAACAGCGTAACTATTCTATACAGTGCCTGTCTATCTTAGGGTGATGATTAAGGGCAATGACTCAAACATGAGAAAAAAAAAAACTTTGCTATGGTGTCATCTAGCCCTTGATATTAACTAGAAATAAACAACCACTACCTAAGCCCCTGAATTATATTTCTGAGCTGTGCATTTCAAATTTCAAATAATAAAAAAAATAAAAAAAAATAAAAAAACACTGCCCTACTTGAAACGCAAGCCTTAACTCCTGAGTTAAATCATAGATAGAAAGTGTTGAGAAAAAAGAACATTTCTTAAAGCTTTGTGACTAGGCCTGTAATATGCTTTTAATTCCTTGACACTCATCATTTTCAACATCATTATTCGCATGCTTCTCTTTCTCGTTTCTTTTACAACTCAGCTGCACATGTTCATGTTGTTTAATGCACGGTAGTGGACACACATTTCAATCAGTCTTGTGATGCTCACTATTTATCATGCATTGCTGGGACAGGGACGGAGAAGCACCAACACGAATTAAAGCTTTTTGTCTGCCGTTTGAACAACACAGCACTGACAGAAATAACCACATGACCACACTGTTGCGCTGATCACAGAGATAATTTTATCTTGCACGTCCTTCCTGAGTATTCAAGTTTAAAGCTATTGAAGATATTGATTGAGGCTAACAGCCTGTGTGCAAATCCTCTTTCAGTATTGGCTTGGGGGGCATATCGGGTGAATGAACAAGACTCTCACCTCTTGGGTGACAAGCACTCCTGGTCTTTATGTGCCTTTATGTACAGGTTTAGAGAGAAACCAGAGAGAGAGAGAGAGAGAGAGAGGTTTTGTTTTATTTTCTGTGTTTGAACCTTTTCTGCAAGTGTTCTTGGAAATGGGATGTAGACACTTGAACTGGGGTACACAGTAAATGTGTCCTGCCCATTTTTACATGTACAGCTTTGAGAGATGCAAACATGTTTCTACGATAGTGACAGTGTTGTTTTTTATTTTTTCTTAATGGTCCTCATCCTCAGGATTTCTCTCCCTCCAGTTACCGTCCCTGATGTGGGAACCCATGTGAGCTCCTTACTTATACAGTACAACAAAGGGAAGAGAAATAACTTTGAGGTGAAAGAACTATGCTCCCCGGAAGAGAACGAGGGAGACCGGAGCTTCTCGACGCATGTGCGCTTACAGACTCCTCTAGTGGAGTACTTAGGAGTGAATATAGAACTGGAGTCTGTGCACCAGCCATTGGCACTTTGCCCTGTTTTACACTGTACTATAAATGATAAGGAAACACTTATTTAATTGCATAAAAGTTATGATGTTCTCTGGGATCTCGCCCATTTCATATTTTCTGTTTACTCTAACTTTACATTTAATTTCATAGTGTCATAGTGTCTCTTTAACAGGGATATTTAACTTAAATGAAGGGCCATTTTCAACCCACCTTGATGGGAGAACATGGGAGTTCTGGTCCAATGAACCTCAGCGTTGATGAGTACCATGCCCCAATTTAGAGGGAAGAAATGTTGTAAAATATTGTATGTTGACACACTGTGTAATACGTGCATACAATACCTTTTCACTTGGTTGCAACATGAAAAAAGAAAAAAAACAAAAAAACAATGAGTAAGCAGCTATTTTTTTTGTGCAAAAGCCTACTTAGGCTCTCAGTGAATGTCAATGGCCCTCATGACTTCCCATGCTAACTACAGCTTTGAGTAAAAGAGGATGTGTGATATCCTGTGATGAGATAGCTATA
Source organism: Huso huso (assembly GCA_036884735.1). Lineage (NCBI taxonomy): Eukaryota > Metazoa > Chordata > Actinopteri > Acipenseriformes > Acipenseridae > Huso > Huso huso. The sequence continues at coordinate 12,702 of JAHFZB010000531.1, forward strand.
TATGGACAATGTCAGAGCCAATGATGGTTCGGTAAGATCCAGAAGGGCTACAGAAGGGCTCTTCAAAGATCTGAGGTCTTACTAAGATCAGAGATCTTACCACCTGCCAAACGCATACAGTACAACATAGTACATATTAAGAGTAAACGTGAAGTGTGCTCACATCAACAATTAGTATTTCATTGGGAGTCTTTAATCATTGGACAAGCAGTCTTTGTGGGCAACTACAGCTACATAACAGTTCTTCAGAGATCTGAGGCTAACAATGAGATGCTAAAGCACATGTGGTACAATCTAGTGCACTGTAAGCACAACTGGTCACGCTTCTTCAGTCTGTGTGGGGCTGTATTCAACTGCATACTCTAGTATAGTAAAAGAGGTCATTTTATTGGTATTCGGTTGGTCCAAAGTTCAATCATCACACTTAATGTATTGTCACTTAGCGGAAATATGTTTTTAAATAGTGCATTAAACAATATGCGTGACTCTGAATCATTGCAAACAGCACAAACAAGTACAACTAAACTACCATACAAATATGATAATGTGAATTGAAGTTACCAGCTCTTTCCAATTGAGGTTTAGATTTCCCAGCGTGTGGCAGGATCTATGAATGCATAGAATGCAGCGGACCCTGTGGTTTTATCAGTCACAAATAATTCTAGTTTAAGAAAGTAATGCATCCATACTATAACCACATGTAAGCTATTTTAACAGTCATTTAAATGCAAAGAAAGGGCCTAAGATGAACTCTTAAGTTGCTGTTTTGCTTTTTAAATGGTTTTAAAATAAGGTATCCAGTCCTTGTTGACTAAAATTAAACCATCTAAATTGTGTTTTATTAGAATAATATACAATATTTTCAGATTAAAAATACCATACTGTAAACAAGAATTCCAGTGTGAAACTATAAGGTTTTGTTAATTGACTGAATGCCACAAATATAATTTAAAATATAGCAAATAAAAGAGCAACCACCTTTAGTCTCAAATGACAATGTAATTACACTGTAATTAGATGTGCTGTTACAAAGTAATTACATTGTTACTACACAATCATATGCATAAATGCATTGTAATTACAAAATATGCGAGCAACTCTAGTTTTCATACTGTAATTAAAAATGTTGTTACATTGTAACTGCACAACCATATGTAGTTACTGTGTCATTACAGTGTAATTATAGCACAGTTAAGAGACATGTATAGTAACATCAATACAACTATATTTCTGTATCTATAAAGTATAGCATTGAGGAATGCATTGGACACGTTTCTTATGCTTTAGCTTCTAGCTTTACAAAATGTTTCACACTTACAGTCCAATTGTTAACACAGCATGTCTTCAAAAAATAACATATGAACTAGACATTCAGCTGTACAGAATGTTTATATGGTCTTTATATCCTGGTTCATAATAGACAGCTGTAACGACTATTCTATAAGTACAACTAATTAGGATGATGACTTATCCAGCACGCATACACTGAATTACCCGTACAAAAAAATAAATTAGTGCAAACCAAAATTCTGCCATAAAAGTTACTCAATGCTATTTTTTCGTGTGGGTTTACTGACATTTTAACGTGAAAACCAAACATCCCTCAATCAGATATCAGATTATATCTCTGTTTTTAAGAGATATATATATATATATATATATATATATATAAATACTATGAGTTGCACTCAAGCTGCACGCATAACAATGAGCTGTTTGTAAAATATGTAGGACATTTTGTATGGATCCCAGTACTTAATAGCTGATTTCTGCAGATAAAGGTATAACAGTTTGCTTCTGAATGCAGGTGTGCTAATGAAGGTTTTGTTTTCATGGAAATCTACTCTTTATTAAATATAAATGCTTGTCAGATCAGAGTACCACAGATATCGACAAACAAGATCAGCAGATCATTCCTAAACATGGAAACGATATGCAAGAACTTACAGCACTTCCAAGTATGCAGAGATAAGCCCCAATTGATTATCCAGGGGACTTGCGCAGTTTTCTACAAAACAGCAGTTTTAAAGGTTGCAAGACAGAATAAAAGTTGTGAAAAGGTTACCGCCCCAATGCGTTGTGTAACCTAGCCCTAACATGCAACTCCTGATGACTGAGCAGAGTTGTGAAAGATTGCAATTTTGATCTGTAAACTGATCACCATGCATGAATGCAGCACAGCACCATTCCAGATGACTTTGTTAACTAGGGCTGTTGTTTGACTTCTGACGCATTGATTCCTCAGCTGGCTCGGTCCGTAGTCATGGTAGCGTACTCATTCTCGTTTTTTCATATCATCGCTTCATATTCATTTTCGCGAGCAGTGCATTTTTTGTCATCCATGTTGTTATTTGCCCCAGCAAGATGAGAGGAAAAACTATAACAATAAGATAAATCCTTACATGTTATAGACATTAACGAAGTTACCAAAAACAGATATATCTGTCTGATGCACAGTTAGGGTTTAGAGCAGCGGGGTCACACCAGTCCCCAAGGGCCACATTGTTTTCTGGTTTTCATTCCAGCTCTCAATTAATGTAACTGCCTGTAAAACATGTGAGGCTAGAGAGAAGTGTTAAATTTGCCAAATGAATCAAATAATTAGGCCAATTAGGTGGTGGAAGCTCGGGTGGAACGAAAGCCAGAAGACACTGTAACCTTTCAGGAACTGAGTTTGACAGCTCTGGTTCAGAGTACATAGCTAATACATTGATAGCTGCTGTGTTCATGATTTCACTTTGTGAGCACAACAGTCCCCCAGTAACACCTTAGTCACCCGTGTAGCTTTTCCTTTCTGATCTGGACTTACATTTTGAATCCTCTTACCACTTTCCTTTGTGTTACCTTCTGTTCGCTAACCCTAATAAAGTTGAGTGTGTCAGCCACCCACCAGTCAGGTTTTACTAAGTAAAGCAAATGAATCATATACAGCAGCTATAAAGTAAACCTGAAGTGAGATTGAATTACCACACAGTGCAGAGTCTTACTTACGTTACGTTAAGGTCATTTGCATTTCCTATGAAAGAAAGAAAGAAAGAAAGAAAGAAATCTTTAATGAGATAATAAGAAACACCACATTATTTAGTTTAATTAATAAATGCAGATGTTTTTTCCATTTCTTGCAAGTCACATTGGACTAATAGGCTAGCTTTTTGACTCGAGATAACCATTCTAAAGTATTATTAACCTTAATGGTTGTATTTATGGATCATTAGGGAGAATGCATTTAAAATTGAGGCTTATAAGACACAATTAGCATTGGCAAATCCATTCCAGTGAATATTAAACAGTAGGAAGGGAATGGTGTTTAGCACAGAATAGTCATACACTGTGTACTGAAACTCAGCTCCACAAGACAGCATTATACACTAATAGGATGACCTTTAAAGGAGTTATTATCATGTTTTTTTTACTCCATTTCCTATCCTCTTAGCAGCATTATGACTACCCCGCCCCCTTTCTTCAGCTGAAAATCTTGTCATACATTGCTACTGTTTTACACTTCAATTTGAAATCTGCAGATATTTCAAGTAAATGCTACTTCCTGGTATCTAATCATGTCATGTGACCTGCCGCACAGGAAGTGAGTAGATACCAGGAAGAAGCAGCTGGTTCATTCCGGCTCAGGTTTATTGTTTTTTTGCCAAGCCCTGGAAACAGGCTTTATAATAATAATAATGTTATTTGTCACCTCCCACATGGAGATAAAGGACAACACAACAGCCATTAAAAAAAAACAAAAAAACAACAACTAAAATAATCTTCAACAGAAGAAAAGGGAGACCAGGATTATTATTGTGCCAGCCTAACCCTAGTGATAACAAAAGCACGTGTGCCTTCAAGAACGATCTCAAGAATGAATAACAGTGCAGCACAAACAGAGTGTTATCCCAATACTGTCATGGTTTTCATGCCAGGCGTACTTTTCTTTTTCCTTTTCTTCATTATGACGTTGGCTATGATGACAGCGAAGAGCACCACAATGCAGAGAGCAGCAATCAGGATGTAGAGCCATAACAGAGTCCTGTTCCCTGGGAGAAACACAATGAAGTCACTGGAAGAGTCCAAGAGAAGCAGGGCCAGTAACAGAATAATAGAGGTGTTGTGAGAGTCATGAAGAGGGTACTCAGCATATCTGAAGAGAAAGGCAAGACACCCACAAAGACGCTTCTCCTCTAATTTTATAGCTAAGTTTCTTTTTAGAAACAATGGATTTAGTGATAGAGAAAGTTGTTTAAACTAGTAACTAGTACCCTTTTGGAGTCATGCAATGATCTTATCACCATGTATGCTAGCAGTTGACATTAGGTATATGGCCAATTCTTTTAACTGTTTAAATAGTTTTGTATTTTATAAAGAAATGTGATTCAAACTTGTATGCAGTTATACTGTATGCAATGAATTGGTATACACACGTTTTTTAGCATTTCTTTCTATCCAGCTATATTGGCTGCAGTGACCTCTACTGACAGTAAAGGAAAACCAAGGCGAATTAGAGAACAGCTCATTCCCCATCTACAGCACATTGTTTCAGATCCTCTATCCTGACCAGGTGTGCAAAAGGACAGTGCATTAACTGCTGAGTTTCCTAATAATTTGATATCAATCCATTATTGCTTTATATGAACTTAAGATACATGCAACAGGAAACCATATGTTAGTTAATCAGCAATTGCAGCTGAATTACTGGTAATGGCATATTGTTGTGTAATCTAATGCAAAGGCCTAGTCAGGACTATTGAAACAAAGAGGGTCAGTGAGAAGGTTCCAGCTAGAACAATCCTGTTTTACAGCAGTAGCTTCAAATGGCATTTTAGGTACCTTTTAAAACTAATTTTCTCAATAATTGTTTTAATCCTGCAGATGTTGGAGCTAATAACTCAGAACCACTCCGAATGATTTCAAACACCATACAATTGTGACTACTTTCTCTTTAAAATGTATATTTTCAATCTGTCTGGGCAGAATAGGTACTTCATTTTTTTTTTCCAGATGTGTGCTAAACGTGTCACTGACCAGCCACTAAGCCAGTGCAACAGTAGTGAGAGTAAGATGTTTTTTCCTGTATGAAGAAACCTGGTAAAATGTGATGTAACATTGGGAGTAATGCAATGTACGGTAACCTCAACTTTTCAGTGGGCAGCTTCCTGGTGTCATGGACTAGGGCATGTTTTTTTTGTTTTGTTTTCTAAAGCAGTAAGCTAGTGACTTTTCATTTCTATCACGTGGGCTAGTTTGTTCTAAAAGGGACCTGCACCTTGTACCCCTTGGTGTACCACACTAGTCAACAGAAAGTGGGTCCTAGTTGAAATATACTTATTTGGTACCTTTTTGGTGCGACGCAGGAGAAACGGCATTTCCACCTGCAAAAAGTTTGTTTAAATTAGCCAAGCTTATTTCTCATTTATTTCACAAGCTACAGTCTAAACTGGCACAAACAGTTACTTTTGTAACTTTTTGTAACAAGAACTTCCCTTATTTATAACTAAAACACATTATTTTTACTGTTTTTTGTGGAGCATGAATGGCATGTAAAAGAAGCTTAGTATTTAATCGATATAACTGCACATCAAGTGCTATGTAAGTACAAAGGTATGACCAATGTAAGTTAGATGTTCTTTCATAGCCCCTATAGCGTACTAGTACATTCACTATTTGTAATTACAAAATCCATTACTGACCAAAAAAAAATAAATATCAAAAGTACAAACTGGATCAATTTTCGTATGCAAGCCACATATACATTCTGTCATTACAAACTGTGCGTAAACTAATACACATCCGAATTACTATGTACAATAAGTACATAGCACTTACATGTTAGGACAATAGCTATACGAACTATGAACTGACACAGTGCCTAATTATGTGAGGTCACTTCAGATAAAGCATAACCCAAAAAAAATCTACACTGGGTATAATACAGGTACTAAACTATACTAATCCAGATGTACAGTTCTGCAATTGGTTCAATTCACAGCTAAACTAAGCAGAATGCAAATGTTGTTTAACATGAACATGCACCCTACTCCACATTACACCTTCCATGACCATTATGCAAGACATGCAATTAACCGTGTTTTCTTTTTCCTGGTTTGCTCTGAAGAGGAATTACTTCTCCTTCACATGTGCATTGGGGTCCTTGAAAGAAAAATCAACCACTGTCCTGTCCCTCCTTCACATCTCATTAGCCCACGAAGGTACATCAGTTTACTAGCACTGACATCAACCTGTTCTGAATAAACTCCCTGACTCCTGGTCTCATGCTGCAGCTTACCTTTCTCAGCAGTATGTGCTGTAGACTCTGTGGCTGATGTATTAGTCACATCTGGAGTAAAAAAATAAATAGGCATAAATAAACACATTTTTAAAAAATGAAATCTTTGAAAAATAGTGAATCAAAGCTTTGCAAGCATCAAAGCAAGTTGGTCATGAAATACGGTATTTGTACATAGAGAAATCAATTGTGAGGCAAATACCTCATTGAGAGTGCTCACTATGTGTTTACGTTACTGTTCTGTACCAATTAAGGCATTGCAAGTCCGCCCACACACTCTCAGCACACTCAGGCTCCTCTCTCTGCACCCTAGAGCATTATTATCAGCCTGAGAGGCCTCAAGAGTCGGAATTAGTCATGTGGGCGAAATTATCCTAACTTAATTATTTTTGATTAAATTGTTGAAGTTTGCTTTAGAAAACTTACCTTTGTTTACACATTAAACTAACTAAATTGAACTCAACAGTTCCTGTTGACTTTCTGTACAAATGTAAAAAATTACTTATGTTATTGATTCAATAAATAACTATTATTATTGTTTTATTGTTGTTATTATTGTTGTTGTTATACATTGTAACAGTGCCACAACATAGCCCACTCTGTGATGATGTGATAAGCCGAACTTGCAGGAATATCACTTTTAATAATTAACGTGTTAATAAATAAATCATATTATTTGAAGGGGAAAAACAAAAACTTCCCTCGGTGGGGATCGAACCTACAGCTCCTACCTTGCAGCGCAGTTATCTTAACCTCTACACCACCGAGCTTCAATAGGAAAACGTGAAACATGTGTTGTAATTCCTGTTAGTGGCCAGCTTATTAAACAGAACATTTTCAAAGTCTTGCAAGGAAACTTATTGAGGTAAGCGATTAAAAACGACAATAACAACAGACACAAATTCATTAATCATAAAAGTGTTGTAGCGGACACACTTATTGGCTCATATTTGCAGTCTAAATTTGCATATTCCCAAACAGTCCACGTGAACTCAGATCAGCGTACTACGTATAGTGGCTGATCACGCACAGCAGGGAGGGACAGAGACCTGATGGCTGAAGCAACAGCAAGAGGAGAAAGAGACATAAACCACACACAAACCACGTTTCCCAACACACCCCATTCACACAAGTGGTTCTTACTGTTTGCAATGATATTCCAACAGCTTTAAACACTTGCACATGGTTATAAATGTTCATATGGAGAATATCTTTTGGGGACCAATTGTCATGGGGGCGAATTGTCACCGGGACCAATTATCGTGGGGACCAATTGTCGTCAGGACCAATTATCGTGGGGACCAATTGTCATCGGGACCAATTATCGCGGGAACTAATTGTCGGTGGGACCAATTATCGTGGGGACCAATTGTCATCGGGACCAATTATCGCGGGAACTAATTGTCGGTGGGATCAATTATCACAGGGACCAATTGGTGGCAGGGCCAATTATTGCCGGGACCAATTGTCTGGGACGAACTGACGATGGCGAATTGTCATGGACAATGACAATTATCGAGTGGATGGTGTATCTCTCTCTCTCTCTCTCTGTATACATATACTGTATATATATATAATTTAATTTGTTGGAGCGGGTGAGCGTTACCTCATTCAGTGGTATAGTACCTATAGTCTTCAGATGTCGGTTCAATCCACGCTAACAGAGAACATCACAAATAGCTTTTAGTACTTCTGGCAATAAGACATCATTTTGTTAAGAAAGTCAGCCACCCAAAGTGTGCTTGGATTTTAGTTGCCTTGTGAAGCCCATTAATGTGATTAGGAATCATTACCAGGTTCAGTGCTGCTGGTTTCAATATAAGAAGTAGACGTTGGAATGTTTTTTACTAAAACAGAGAAAAAAAGAAACAGAAAATATGATTTTATATGTACATAGTGGGTAAATTTAATATGCAACTGTGACAGAGAAAGAATGAATCTTGGTTATAAATCTCCCTCCCGACCTGCGAGGGTTCTGTGTAAAGGGAACGGAGTGTCCCGGAGCTGTCGCTTAAGGCCAGCACCCAACCCGGACTTCACTGCACTCGTACTCACTAAATAAATTGTATTTCACCACTTGCACTGCAGCATTCACTCTGGACTTGTGATTGTGTTTGTGTTCTGTGTGTGTTTAAAATACTGTGTCTATTATTAAATCCAACATCACTTGACAACAGTAAAATAATGGAGGACTGGCAATACACAATGATGTGTATTATGAAAATGTAAAAAGTTTGGTTTTACATGATAATATTACATTACCTTCAGTAGTGGATTGGTAGGTATAATCTTCAGACGTTGCTTCGATCCACTCTGAGAGAACGAAAAAAGAGACATTAATCTCAAACTTCAGGGTCTCGATACCCTGAGATAAATTATCTCGTGATCACGAGATAACGGAAGGGTAATATCGAGAGCCTGAGATAAATTATCTTGTGATCATGAGATAATGGAATGGTAATATTGAGATCCTCTAAGCTGCGGTCTATTCACAATATTGTTGCATCTGACTTCGCTAGCAGACATACGTCCAATGCTGCCATTGTAATTAATATACAATCCTTTGTGAGCAAGGTACAGAAAATCAAATATCTGCAGTAACAGTGCAAGAGAGTCCTTAGGCCATTCAGGTCTATAAAAATATGTGTACCAACAGGGTGCCCCCCTCTCTCTGCTCTGCTGGCATTAGATATTGGGTCACATACTGAAGTTATCTGTGGCAAGCTCGTGTTATCCTGCAGTACTCAAATAGCCATTATCTAAACGGTCAGCTTTTAAAGACATTGTGAAAGGTCTGTAAGTACTATTAAATGAAAGCATTAAAACTCTTTTAGGTAAGGCCATGCAAAGTTGGGGTAATAAAGCAATGCACTGTATTTAATTTCTTATTTGAACTGTTTCTACTGCCACTCCTGCGCTGTTTATACATATCCACTACTGTTTTAGACATGTGGATTCGCCTACCTTGTACAATAAGTTCTATTGGATCACTCTGTTCAACTTTCTTTCCAGAAGCGAAATTCTCTGCTTCACAATAGTATGTTCCTGCATCAGATACGGTGAGGGCAGCTTGTCTTGATAACCTTGTTTTGGTCCCATCTGGTTGCTTCTTGTACCACATGTATGTGATGGGTAAAGATCCGGCAGCTGTACAAGTGAGACTGATGCTTTGACCCGCTTGGATGTAGAGTGGGGACTGGACATTGGGCATAACTGGTTTTGAAACAGGAACTAGGACACAATTAAAAATAAAACGTGAGCACTGACAGGAACAATGTGTATGTCTATATTTAAAACCAATTCACTTGTCAAATAATGTTTTAATAGAGGTAAAACAGTTTCATACAGACACCTCCCATCTATGGAGCAGTGCTTCAGAGGATTCATTTGTTAGGTAAATGGAATCTCGAACCTGCAAACTGTATTATATATAAGCTGCATCTCCCTGGTGCAAGTCAGTTCCAGTCACAATAGTTAAGACTGCAAGCTGTGATGCTTTGACAGAATGCTGATAGCATCCATATAAATGACTATAAAACTACTGCACATATATTCAACTGCCTCTTACCCTGGACGACAGATACTTTGATGAGCGCTGTGTCCTGCACTGTGTTTTCACTCCCATTTCTCCAGGTCACTTCACACATGTAATCTGCTCTGTCCTGGAAATACATTTCTTTCAGAGTGAGCAGAGACATTCCCACCTGGTCAGTGCTTGGAATGCTTACTGGATCTCTGTACATCGAGAGAGGAATGCTGTAGCTGAGCCTGTCCCTGTAGAGAAGAGTCTTAGTGTCTCCATCCTTCCTCATTGTCCATTTTAAACTCACTTCCGAGTATCCCGGAGAGAGCTGGTAAGTGCACGGTATGGTAACATCTCTGCCCAGAACTGCAGTGATGCTGGGCACCACAGCTTTTTTTTATTGGCATCTGTTGGCAAAAAACAAAGAAAAAAGAAATGAAGGTGCAACTCATGTTCTGATATAGTGCTTTTGTGATTGATTCCACCCAATTCATTTTTTGTCCTACAGGATTCTACTATATGATTAAAAAAGGAAAAAAGGCAAGGCCATTCATTTTTCAGTGTATCATACATTTTATTGTAGTAATATATATATGTGAGTGTGTGTGTGTGTGTGTGTGTGTGTGTGTTATGGTTCATGTGTAAAATCGGTAATTCTACAGATTAACCGGTATATGTGTAGATTTACCAGCTCAGTGGTCAATGCATAAAATAACTAAGGAGATGGTAGTAAACAATCTCTTACTTACATCCATGATCACTGTGTGGCAACTATTCACAATACAAAATATATATTTTTGGTCTGTATATAGGACAAAACATTAATATATGGTCTGCTAAATACATGTATTATTATTATTATTATTATTATTATTATTATTATTATTATTATTATTATTAATAATAATAACAATAATAATCATATTAATACTACTACTACGACTAATAATAATAATAATAATAATAATAATAATAATAATGCAAGAAGGGATGCGGTGACGTTTAGAAAGATTAATCAAATAATAAAATAAAAAATCCAAAGGCTGGACTTTAAGAAAAATAAATAATAAATGACTTAGTTTACCCAAGTACGTAACAGATATTACAGAAATCTTATGCCATTAAGCTAGCTTACACGCCTGGATCGCACATTAGGGAGACACTGTATAATGGGAAGTATCTAGTGTATACATACATTAAAGACAATGAAGTGTCTCCCTATTCTGTGATCCAGGACAGGTTATATAACTATATAAACAATGGAGACAACTGTATAATTAATCACACAGTACAATAGGATAGTGAAAACATTCAAGAAGAATTAAGTAACTGATTTTGCTTTTTAAAGCACTTCTGAATGAAATTTAAATTAGGGTTACCTACATTGTGTGAAACAAATCGATATTGTCAAAAATAAAAATAATAACTCACCAACACCTGAAGCACTAAATGCCAGTGGCAAAATGAATACAAACAGCAGCTCCATTTTGGAGAACAGATACTCAAGACTGGGAAAAAAAAGGACCTGACCTTTTTTTATACATTTACTGGTGACACCAGTTCTCCTTTTTCTCTTTCCTCTCATCACGTAAGTGGTTGTAACATCCTAATCCGGACCCTTGTTTTTTTTCCGGCTGCTAACATGACCTTTAGACATCGATATCAAACCTCAGTGTTTCATGACATCCAAGTAACCACAGCACCTTTCTCTCTCTGCTATAAAATCAAAGAAGTATTTAAACCACAGAGGTCTTCTAGGGCAGACTGAATTCCCCTTTGTTCTAATCTAGTAATTCATGGCTAATCACTAACCTATACACCAATTTAAAAAATACATGGTTTTCAGCAAAGTCTGCGTGGAAAACCTTCACCAGTGCCCGCTATTATGCAATTCTGAAATGCCAATAACCTATTTAAGCCAACTGTATAATCCTGCTAATAGGCACATTGGTTACTTATATGGGAAAAGCTGTTACGCGTTTGTTATGAAGGAATAAGCAAATGCAGGACTTGTGCTGCTTTACTTTACTTTGCAAACACAAAGGTATGTTGTGACAGTAAAATTGTATGTAGATTTCTATTCGATTTTCACCTTATTCTTTTTCCTTCTCTTCAGCTCTGTTACAAAACAGTCCACAACTTATTACCTACCATATAAGGGAAAACCCCACATACGTGCATACACCTATTTTAGTGATAATACAGAAATTAAAGTGACTTTTTAGCTGGAGAAAAATTGTAAGCACAAACAATGAACAGAGGTAAAGGGGACAAATATTTATTTAGATTCAATTCATGTCTGACGTCCTCCATTTTAAAATTGTGACACGAGTACGCCCCATTGCATGGAGTTACATTGAAGGCTTGTAATAAAAAATACATAAAAACACTAGAAAATGACCCTACAATGTGAAATGCCCTGTCTTAGCTTGACATGCATTAGTGCTGAGCGATTTTATCAATATACTCTCATGGACTGCTTATGAAAACATATTTTTTTAATGTAGATTAAAAACATAATACATTTTAACATCAATAATATTTCTCTACAAGGAAGTAAAAAAACAAAACAAAACAAAAAATGTATTTGATAGAGGTATTAGGAGCCCCAGGGCCTCCCAACAATACTTTGATTCTACTCACAATGTGTCACCTTAACTTGCCTTTAAAATAAATGTACTGCATATGACTAATTTCTTACACAATTCCATTGTACTTAGCAACAAATATTACGTAATGTACCAAAATTACCCTATGACTTCAGAATTACAAAAACACAAAAACAATGTTATTATTATTATATATTTCTTGTAATAATTTGCTGGCTATGTAATGATATTGTATACTGTAATAAACATCCCTTGAGTTTCCATAATTGTTTAACCATTTAAAAAATAAAACAATTTCCTCAATGTGAATTCTAGTTTTGCAAATGCAGTGACTTGTACCAAAAGATGCATGGGGATAAGATGGTCATTTAGCACCAATGCGTTTACAAGGTTACTGCAGACTGATGTGAAAATATCTGCAACTGGTGGGAAAATGCCTAAAGTTTGGGAAGTTTTCTGTTAAATGGATGCATGGATGATTAAGGATGTACACGGAAGCTGTTAGGTACAGCAATACTCCTCCCCTGAATCTCTTAAGTATTTTCACTGGGGGTATGTATTTGCGTAGGTTAGCACCTGCTAAAGCTGTTCTTTTAGCTTCATGGAATCAACACTCATCATATGGAGTTGTGTCCAAGACAGTGGTCACAGTGACCGACACACGCTTAATGCGGCATTTGTCACAAGGCAGGCATTTAGAGAAGGTGTAAGGTTTACAAATGTCTATCGTAGCATCAAAGGTATTTTTTAAGGTTGTACAGAGATGCTTCAAGGTAGTGTTCACAAGGTGTCCTTATTCAAGATGTATAGAACATCTGAAAAAGATGGATTGGGTGTGTTGACTGGTCCTGAAACAAAAGTTAAAAGAACGTATTAGAAATACTTCTATTTAACGAACAGATGCATTGCGCAAATAAAAATAAAACAACAAAAACATATCACACTGCTTTTCCTTAAATTCAGACTAACATGACATCAGTTACAATCTGAACAGGTTGAAATGCATTTATGTATTTATTTTAACAACAAATAACCTGTGATCTCTTCAGTTTGTTTACCAAAGCCTTTATCCTTTTTTCAGCCGGATTGAAGGGGAAAAAGAATCACCTTTGTTCTTTTCCTCGTAAAGCTCATGAATGTCAGTCGTTTGGTTGTTAGGGCTGTACTCCACTCTCAGGTCAGTTGTGCTGTCTTTGAATGGCACAGAAGGCTCTTCCTCAAGAGACAGAAAGGAGGGCTCTGCAGGGCCAGCCACCTCTGGCTCTAAACTACAGCAAAGCTCATCCAGTAAGGTTAGTAGGGGATTGGGTGTGCACTGAACTACATGCTTCCCTGTTGGAGAAATAAAAAACAAACACACTCTCTTAAATGTTGTTTCTTTTTAATGTACCAGAGAATCACTGATTCTTGGACATATTCTTGGGAGTTATCTAGACATTTTCCTGTTATTTCTGAGTTAGCGTTTGGGAGAAGGTTTTTTTTTCTTCCCTGTGAGTCATTCCATACCAACTCAATCAAAGCCGTTGCCCGACTGTCTCAGGTTTTGCAAGAAAAATTCACCTGGGGGTTTTCGGGCCCGCTGAGTTCAGAAATGCTAATCATTGTGACCTGGCAAAAGTCAACCTACAGTGAAAAAGTGACCCTGACCAGAAAAATCACCCTGGGCTCAACTTAGACGCTCCCATCATGTGTAGCACCTCGTTAGACTCGTAATGAATAGGGCTTTCGAGAAAAAAATACCAGGAGCACCCGACTCACTTTTGGCAGGTTGCCAGACAAGGGGTAAGTGACGAGTTTTATTCAAACTTCAGCCCAACCCTTTACCCTGTAGGGATGCGAGTCCTAAAATGTTAGTATTGCTTTAAGAACCTTAGGGACCACTCTTCCAAAATTTGTCAAACACTTGGTTTCAAGTTCCGCCACTGGTCATTAACCCCTCAGCAATTTGAATTTTTGTATTTCTACTAAGTTTAACAAAACTCGAGCTGTGACCTGTCACAGCTCGAAGGGGAAATTAAAAAAAAAAAGATTAACATTTCTGAATTCAGTGCGTTCGAAAACCACCAGGTGAATTTTTTTCTAGCAAAATCTGACGGCAACAAAATGCCCCTTTTCTGGTTGCGCTGGCGGAATGACCCTATATAAATTCTGCTTGACCGACAATAAAAAATATATACTTTTGCCATGCAAATATGCCACCAAAGGAACCACACCTAATCTAATTAAGAAGAATTAGGTTTCCTATTTTCTACACTTGAGTGATCAAATAGCCTTATAAACATTATAAACAGTCAAAAGGTATAGTAGCATTGACTGTGGAAGACCATTTGAGCAGTTCATTCATTCAGCCCATGGTGTCAAACTAAGATACTGGCTTTAATGTTTATTAAAATGAATAAATGATGCTGAAGACAAGCAACCTACCATTACTGCTGTCAATTTCGTCTGTCTCTGCATTGTCGCTGGTTTCAAAATGTTCTGACATCTAAAGAACATAACTGAGTTTATGAAATGTTCATGTGAAACACAGGTTACATACATCTAATAAAGCAACAGGTTACAATTTTATAAGCTGTGTTATGAAAACATATACGGCAAACAGACTCAAAGCACTATTACTCTCTATAAGTCAAAATTACTATCTCTGATCAAAATGGGATTTTTTTTTATTGTTAATATCCCCCCAATATATTTTCCCTTCACAGTACATCAGCCTTTTACTGTTCCAGTGTAAGCCAACTAAATCTCTGTTCCAATTTTTAATTATAATTTGTATTCCTAATTCCGTAATCATCACTGATGACATTAAACAAAAAAAAGCAAGACAATGTATTATTCCTTTACTTACAATTCCAATAGTAGGAGAACTTGGCGATATGATGTTCATATCCTTAGCAGAAATGCCAGGATTAAAAAGCTGTAAAGAGTAATACATTGGTAAACCTCTAAAGTTTCTGAAACAGCTGGTATAACCATCAGCTTTGTACAGTATATTGTTTTGTTTTTTTTAAATTAATTAATTTCCAAGGGCATTTAAATGTTTGATTAACAGCAACATATTCCTATAAAAATGTACACATGAATACTGTACAGTTCTAATAATAACACACTTCTATTGGACGTTATAAAATGCATGTATATAATAAGAAATCACAGCTATACTACTGGACCATAAATGAAACTACAGTTCTGAAAGAAGTCTAAACTTGAAGCTCTTTCAATACTGTACAAATATTTCAGAGATAAACTGACTGCACATTACATTTCTTAATATGTTTTTTTTTTTTTTTTAAACATTTAATATTTTCTGTGTTCTACATAAAATGAAAATGGAGATATTTATCATCAATCAATTCAGGCCTGATGTTGAATTGATTTCCAGACAGCTGTGTATGCAAGTTTCCCAAGCTGATATCAACGCTACCCAGGAAGTCCAAGACCTCATCCCTAAAGAATACATCACCCATGCAAAAGAATGTGTCATTTGTTCAGTTTCTTGTCAGTGTTAAAAAACAGTATGCATAAAACATAACTGAATTGTGCTTCATGTAAGTTCATGTATGTTTGGCCCCAAGGAATGGGTTATGTCCAAATAGGGAAAGGAGCAAATATGGAGAATGGGCATCCTGCAAGAATACTTGTTCATGACAAATAAATAAATAAATGACTTTGTGCAAAAATGCAGAAATATTTATTTTCTGGCAACTCTTTTAAGACAAGCGTCTACCCTTACTAACGTTCACAATAATAAAACGCACAGCATTGTATTAAAGCACATGTAAATTATGGTAAAGCATAGGTAAGCATTGTAGTCCAGAGAGGTATTAAAAAAAAAGTAAACAAGCCATACAGTAATAGTATAACCATGGAAACACTACAAAATGGATATTCAGATTTACTGTGGTAACCCTTTATAAGGGTAAGCATGGCCTGTAGCAGATGTCCTGTTGGTATGTGGTTACCTGTCCCCTATTGAATCACTCTGAAGAGCAACCTCATCCCCAGCCTCATCGAGGATGGATTCAATGAAGTTGTCTGGAAACTCAGCAGCACTGACCTCAGTGGAGGCTGCTGTATGCCTGTATTTAATTGCTTGGTTTGAGGAGGACTGACTGAGGCTGAGATTGGACTGCTTGGTTCTGCATGACCCTCCGTTCCAGAACCAGAGTCGCAGGCCTCAGTCGTTACTTTACCTGACAGGCCACCCCTGCAAAAGATAAACTTTGTTAATAGATGGCCGGTTTGTCACTCTCATTAACCTACATGAAAGAAGTGGCACATCAGAGAATTATCACAGTGTTCATTTGCACTACCAATAGAGCTAATGAGGAAGTGCATCATTCTTAGTAAAACCACACCTGCATCTGGTCCCAGCGGCAGCTAATGTTCTTCTTATCCCACACAAATTGGCATAATTGCGATACTGAAGTGGATTTGTGATGCTAATTGGCTTTAGTTCCAAGGGTGCTTTAAAAATCGTCTTTCTAGTTGGTATTATTGTCAGTGATATGTCATTAAAAAGGTGTTGTCAAAGTACTCAATGGCCTTCATTTACATGATCTAACTTTGTGTGATTTGCAATTATATTCTACTAGTCATTCTAACTCACCTCTTAACTTTGTCTTTTTCTGAGGAAGCTTGAATAAGCTCACTGCTTTTGACGGGCTCAGAAATATTTGTGATGTCCGTAATGACAACCCTGCTTGAAAGGGTAGCGCCATTACTGTCTGAGTAACTCTGTAAAACAAATTGAAATCTTACAGACTAAGGGTTTTGTTCGTGTTCTTTTAATTACTGACTATTATGAAGACTACTGTAGTAGAATTACAATGCAATTTTTAATATAACGGGCCCTATGCACAAAGCATTTATCTGTCTTATTTAATGATTTTTCTTTTTTTCAGTCTGTTTTGTTAATTACATAGTTTAGTATTCAAACTGTATGTAACAGACCATTTATATAATAGAACCAAAGCTACAAAACATTTATCAAAATGTATTAGCCTGTTCTGATTGTCTAAAATGTGGGGACTTACAGTACCACTCTGTTCATCGGCTCTGAGAACATAAGGGTGGCTGTGTTTTGCGAGAGGTGCTTCTTCTGACATCATGATCGGCCTAAAAAATAAATGAGACGAAATTAGTTTGTGATCGTGGGTCTGACTAAAGTAAGGACAACAACAACAGCATCATGAAATTACCTTTTTCTTTTGATTCCAACAATGCAATTTTCATTCACAAGACTTGCAATGAACTGAATCACCTGAGGAACAAAAGCACACGTAGATATTTAAACACAATAGAGAGTTCAGACAGCTTTTGAAATGACGTTGCAAAAGCCAGACAGTTAAAGAAATACATACATAAAATGAGGGTATGCTCTCCAGTGAACTGCTGTAAAGAACTGCAGCTTTAACAGAGGCAAAGCTGGGCAACTTGAGTTCAGGAGCTGGGCTATAATCTGCTTTCAATTTCAGAGCTTGAGCTGAGTTTTATG
This sequence comes from Huso huso, assembly GCA_036884735.1. Taxonomy (NCBI): domain Eukaryota; kingdom Metazoa; phylum Chordata; class Actinopteri; order Acipenseriformes; family Acipenseridae; genus Huso; species Huso huso. The sequence continues at coordinate 30,608 of JAHFZB010000531.1, forward strand.
AGGAGTGAAGTTAATTAACAGAGGAGAGTCTACTGAATAAAACTGTTTTTGTATGAACTGTGTATTATAATTGTACACTGTAATTATCCCTTATATTTTAAGATGTTTTTAGTTTTTTGGTTGGTATTTAGTTGCCATGTCCTGCTTTTTACTGGACTTATTAAAAACTGCCTGTGCATGCATGCTTTGGGATGGCACAACAAGTGTTGACTGGCTACTGAATGTTAAATTAATTGATTGCAACTCTTTGTAAGATATTGCAAACAGGCCTGCTTTTGGACTCATTTTTTTTGTTTCATCCTGATTCATCCTATTTGTTTTTATTTTTTTTACACACAAAATGTTATGTTGTTACAAACAATGCAACGTCAACAGAATATATACTCTTATATTTGGAAAATCACGAGAAAGTGACAAGGATTCATTAGTACATTCAGGCAGCACAAGAATGCTGGGTTATCAGTTCACAGTTCACAATACACACACATTGGAGAGCTGTTTGGACTCTGAAAGGAAATGCTCAGATTTGTTTTACCTTGCCTATCATCTTCTGTTGTTGACTGTGCTTATTTCTGAGAGAAGCCAGTTCCTTCCACAAAGCTTTGTTTTCACTAAAATAAAAGTTGGCACAGCTTGTTACCTACTCACGCAGTCTGCTACATGTTTGTAGTCTAGTCTTAGAATAAAAAAAAAAGAACAGAAATATGGGTGGTTGGGTTTCTGTCACGCCTGAAATTGTAATCCTTAAATCGTGTTGACTTTAGCAATTTAACTGACTGTCACATCCAGTTAGAACAGTAACAGCAGCTTGAATTATTTTGAGATTATCAGTTACCTCTTCATGGTTTCCAGTTTCAATCCATGTCATCCTGTTTACCTTTCACTTGATGCACATCAATCAGCACTTTGTGCATTTCTTCCAGGCTGATCTTTGTTGCCTCTGTTCTGACCGAAGACACCTACACATATGCAATGCATTACTGTACCTTGATTATAAATTAATAGCTTGCATCACTTCGATTTTTCAAGGTGTGTATCTGAAGCATAATATACAGAGAAACATCATCTGTAATTGACAAACCCAGGACTGGAAGACCCAAAACTGTCTAACAAGGATGAGCAATACTTGAAGACAATATCCTGAAGGAATAGAAAGACAAGCGTTGAATTGACAACAGAACTGGCAGAAGGCACAGGTGTCGTTGTCCATCAAATCAACAGTATGAAGGTCACTCTTGAAATCAGGACAAAGGATGTGTTGCAGTAAGAATACCTCTGTTAAGAAAGGGGAGCAAGGCCAAGGGCTAAAATATGCACAAGAACACTGAAATTGGACTGTATGGAACAATAGTCAAAGGTGCTTTGGAATGTTGATGGATGGACAACCACACCTGTGCCTTCTGCCAGTTCTGTTGTCAATTCAACGCTTTGTCTTCTTTCTATTCCTTAAAGATATTATCTTCAAGTATTGCTCATCCTTGTTAGACAGCTTTTTGGGTCTTCCAGTCCTGGGTTTGTCAATTACAGATGATGTTCTCTGTACTTGTTGATTATGCTTTCGGATACCACACCTTGAAAATCAAGTGATGCTTGCTATTTCACTCAATGTGTTTCCTTCTTCATGCAAGTCAAGGCTGTTATAATAGTAGAAAACACTAGTGGAGGCTTTGAGTAAATTGCCGATGCTCATAATGCATCAGAGTAGAAAATGCAACATGTCTAAGACTTTTGCACAGCAGTGTGTGTGTGTGTGTGTCCATATATATATATATATATATATATATATATATATATATATATATAATTTAAACAGAAGCAGACTGTCTTAGCCCAATTGTATACCTTTATGCTTGATATTTTCCAACATATCCTCTTTGCCTTGCTCAAAGCAAGGATGATGAAACTCAATGCCACCATCCTTTTCTTGTTTAATCAGACCACCGTCCACACTCACCACCTTTCGAAACCCATCTACAAGCAGACAAAAGAAGTAGGTAATTTCACTCTCGGAAAAATCCCTCACAATTCAAAACTCTTTCAACACTGCAGACCTGTATACAGATCAAGGTAAAGATAACTCCGCTCAGAACAGCTGCCCAGTAAACTCATGCAATATGTTACATGTGGTTCTATGCATATCCACTTGTATGCGTTTTTCACTATTTCATTACAATAGTATCTTGGTAACACTTTAGTTTAGGGATCCGTTATAAGTGGTTATAAACAATAGCACACACAAAAAAAGCAAAAGTGTAGAATTGTCTTGTTATTTCTAACCCTATTCTATAATTATTAATAGCATTATTAATCACATGTTTATAGATTGTTTATAATCACTAAAGTGTTATTGTTATCTTACTGTAAGGTTACTCAGGGTTTTGTAAATCTCCACCCCTGCCACGATAAGTCACTGCCTGACTGAATCAACCACCAATCCGAATCAACCACCAATGATAATAAGAATCAACCACCAACCAGCATTAATCAGACACTAAAATCAGTGCCTGTTGCAACCCAGCTGGATTTTCAGGTACTAGAAAATTCAGTTGTGGCATCCCGGCAGGGTATAAGTTGATCAAGTGCTTGAAATAGTTAAAAGTCCCCCCCGACTTGTTACAGATAAAAAAAATAGATGCAGAATTATATTTTTGCCAAAGATTTTAGCAACAAAAACAAACAAAACCAAAAAAAACCTTACACATATTGAGCTGTCGAATAAAACTTGACATGTTGTTGTGCTTGAAGTATCTTGAAGGATTTCTGTTGTGAACTTCTGTTCATCCACCACCCTGAAATTCTGTCCTTTCTAAAGAACAGGACAGAGAACATGTCACTGCAAATGGCACTCTTCAGGATCCAACAAAGAAAAGTGTAAAAAATATTCTTGAGGTAACAACTAGCAACAAAAAAAAAAAAGCTTAGTTGAATGAAAGTTGTTGCTTGAGTACTTTTTTTGCAAGTCGATAGTTATAACTTTTAAAATCACTTTATTCTTGAAAAAAAAGTTTTACACTTGCATCGAAGAGGATCTTTAAGTATTACTCATTTACGTAATACAATGACATTTATAAACTTTTAGTAAACACCAAACAATCTGTATGAATGATGACTTGAAGCGTAAGGTGCTTTGCTTTTTCAGGATATATACAGGCAAAACGTGTTATTCTCAGGAAAACGTCAGCACCATTAAAAAGAAGGTAACTGACTGCATACAGTATAAAAGCTGGGATCTCTGTAAATACAGTGTGTGCTAGAAATGCAGATATATTTACACAAGGTTCAATACTCCCTTGTAAACCTAATCATTTATTGGCACCTGAATCAATATGATCTCTGAATTTAAACCTCGTTGCTACCGTGCTTGGTATATTTAGTTGTGTTTTTAACATCAATGCATACAAAACTTCCTGTTTTATTCCAAATGTCACTTCCCTTAATGATGCACTGATTGTGTAATGTACAGTGCTGCTGGGATGACCTAGGCATTCTGGTCATCTAAGGGAAGAGATTTCAGCAAACACCTTCACTGTTCGGTTACTAAGAAACAAATCATCTTAAAACAATTACTCATTTGCCAAAAGAGCAAAATTGCCAAATTTAAGTAAAACGGGGATGTCATCTAATACACGGATGAAGCAACTTTGCAATTCAAAAGAAACACCAATGAAAATGCTTGGCATATTATTGCAAAATAATAAATAATTAAGTCAGAATACAGTAATGGTTTCGTTTATTTCATTTGAAGTTTGAGTAAAGAAAAAAAAAGTACAAGTACAAGGCAATACATTTGGGCTACATAAATGTGCCCTTATTAACTAATCAACGACCTTTGTTACTGTTACACCCGATTGTTATTTGTGAATGAAACTTCTAAATGAACTTTATGATTAGGATACAGCTATATTGCAAAATAAATGCAATTTAAAAAAATGTCGATGCGGCCTAGCTGAAAAGTTTTAATTTTAAAATGTATACAAAGTTTATGTAGCCTAAATAACAAAGCAAATAACGTGCACGCTACAACCAAGTCTACAGAGCACTGTAACTAATGTGTATTACAAAATAAAATAAACAAGCGTAATATTTAAAGAAAACTATTCTAAATACGTGTCCGGCTTCCGGCCTACCGAGCTCCAACAAATAACATCATTGGTGCTTGGACTTTCAACCAACGTCCAGAGTTTGGAGACAAATCCTGGGACATTGATCTTTTTGCTTCATGATTTTGCAGATTGTACAGAAATAATAAATGTGTTTCTACGTTAACGAAGACAACGATGACATTTCAACAACATCACACGCAGACAAATAAATAAATAAATGAATGTATGTTCTTGTTGGGTGACGTAGCACATTTCCTTGTCTCTGATTGGCCAGGGGTCCTAGCTCTGGTCTCCGCTTACGTGGCGCAAGGAGTGCTGGTGCACTGGAGGAGTTAGTATGTGAAGACGTTTTATAATACAGCAGTTTGCTGAAATGCAGAGAACAGTAGTTGTAGTACATTACAAAGATATTCGACACTTTGTGTGATCGTGTCAGTGGTGGACGTGAAATATACAAATAAACACCTTAGCATTCTCCTTATAGTGTACTTTACAAGAAGTTACATGAGCGCATATTAACCAACAAAAAAAGCAGCAAAATAATGTATCGTGTCTCTGCTTTACGCAACGAAAACTGGATTCAGTAGTAGTTCTGGTATTTTTTGCAAAGATTTGTTCTCAGACCGAGAAGCTGAACTTGAAAAACATTGAAAAGTGACATCGTCGTATGTCACTGAATTCATTAACTTAGTTTCTTTCTACATTTTAAATGAAGAAACGTAGTATGTTGCACTATGTTACAGTTTATATGTTAGTCAATGTCAGTATTTATCTGCAGGAGGAAATGTGAAGTACTGCACTAGGATTGGAGAGGGCGGTGTTCTGCAGTTCATACTGTCACGTGAAGCAAATACGCACGAAGAGTCTTGCATTGCGTACAAACATCAACTGTACTATATAAAGCATTCAATAAGCAAGGATTTGGGTATTTAGAGCTTTAGAGTTATTGTTTATTGTAATTTTGACATGCACTACTACGAGATATTGCATACGTCTTTCTGTTTTAAGCGCCTTGTAAAGCTTTTTGAGATACTGTGGTACGAAAGGCGTAATATATATATATATATATATATATATATATATATATATATATATATATATATATATATATAAAATGAAAACTAAATTGAATAAGTAAGACACGTCTTATTTTACATGCATCATTTAGATCTACTATATAATCAATCAATACACCAACCCATGTGAGACACTGCACTGCTATTTAAATATACAAACGTGCTGCACTGTATATTAAAAAATATTAGTGTGCTAGTGTCCATGAACTCCAGTGGGGTAATAAACAAATATTTTTTTTTTTTCTACTTATCACATCAGCACATAACACAATAAAGGCAAAACGCACTGTGGTAGAGAATTTTCAACATGAAGTCCTGTCTGGTGCTCATTTTATTAATTACATTTGTAGAACGATTTAAATCAAATTTCTCTAGGGAGCAAAGCTTTCTTTCTTTTTTTTTTTTAAAATATATATTAATGGCATCTAAATTACATTTGTGAAGTTCAGATTTAATACAATGATATAAATGTTGCTAAGTGACATCTTATATAAGTACAGGTAATTGCTTCTGTGTGGGAAGCTCCTTGTAATTTTATAATTTTTACGGATGTTAGAGGAACAGGAAAATGATCACTAAATGGACAAGCTGAATCGAGTAAAACACTACGAGGTTTTAAAAAGCACTTAGAAACAATTAAAACAAAAAAAGTAGAAAAAAAAACTTCATGTTCCTTGTAGACTGATGTGCTGCCTCAGCCCTGAAATGAAATGGTGCTCCCTCCAGTCCAGGACAGACTTGAGGCTTGATCGTGGGGTAGTGTAGGTAAACTCATATTGCAGCTGTTTGTGCTATTCCTACAGAAAGGGTTATACTCAGTTTCCATTGCTATCAACCCATCAAAAAAATGCATCTCAGCATTTTAATTAACTCCCTACTTTCCCCTCTGTCCTTGCCTCACTGCTCTCTCTCACCTCCCTCCCTATCAGCTCCTTTTCACAACTCTCCGTAGACTCTGCTACCTCCACCCTCTTCTCCTCACTCACCTCCTCCCTCGACTCCCTCTGTCCCCTCACCTCCCGACCTTCTCGCCCCTCCCCTCCCCATCCCTGGCTCTCCTCTCAGCCCGCTCGCAAGAATCACACTGCGATCTGCTGAAAAGAAATGGAAGAGAACCAAACTCCCTGCTGCCCCAGACCTTTACCGCACTCTCCTCTCCTCCTTCTCCTCTACTCTCTCCTCTGCTAAATGCTTATTTCCAATCTGTAATCCATGCCTCCACTAACAACCCACGAAACTATTCTCTACCTTCTCCTCCCTCCTAAACCTCCCCCCCTCCTCCCTCCTCTATCTCCCCTGATGACTTTGCCTCCTTCTTCTCTTTCTAAATCTCAGATATCCGCAAACTTTTAACACCTCTCCCCCCCCGCACCCCTCCTGCCCAACCCCTGCACCCACTACATCCCCTACTAACTCGCCTCCTTCTCCACCCTCTTGCCCCTCTCTCAGACTCTGACCTCTCCTCTTCATCCAGGTCACAAACCCACCACGGTGCCTTGGACCCCCTCCCCACCACCCTTCCTCTTTCTGCTCCTGCTCTACTCCCCTTCATCTCCTCCCTCCTCAACACCTCTCTACTTTCTGGTATCTTTCCCTCTGCCTTCAAAAAAGCCTCTATCACCCCCTCCTCAAAACCTACCCTCGACCCCACACCTCCTCCAGAGCTACCGTCCTGTCTCCCTCCTGCCCTTCCTCTCCCAAACCCTAGCGGACTGTACACTGCCAGCTCTCTGCTTTCCTGTCCAACCACTCTCTGCTTGACCCTCTCCATCTGGGCTTCCGCCTGCTCACTCCACTGAAACCGCCTCCTGTCTGTCACCAACTCACTTAAGTGTGCCCGAGCTGCCTCTCTCTCTGTCCTAATTCTCCTGACCTCTCTGCTTGCCTTTGACACTGTTGATCACTCTATTCTACTATCATCTCGACCGCTGACCTGGGATCTCTGGCACTGCTCTGGCCTGGTTCTCCTCCCACCTCTCCAACCGCATCACCAGGTAACCTGGCGTGGAGCAACCTCCACACCTCACCCCCTCTTAACTGGAGTCCCCAAGGGTCAGTCTTGGGTCCCTCCTGTTCTCTCTACACCCGCCTCCTGGGCCCCTCATCGCATCCTATGGTTTCTCATACCATTTTCTATGCTGATGATGCTCAGATTTTCCTCTCCTTCCCCACCTCTGTGCCCACCATCTCCTCCCGATCTCTACCTGTCTGTCTGCTATTTCCTCCCGGATGCACTCGCATCACCTCAAACTCAACCTCTCTAAATCTGACCCTCCTTTTCCTCCTCCTCCCCTCCCCTCCTCTACAGATCTCTCTATCTCTGTTCCTCTGGATCTGCCACACTCTCTCCCTCTTCCTCCGCTTAAGAACCTTGGAGTCACCCTGGACCCCTGCCTCTCTTATTCCCAGCACATCCCACTTGGCACGCGCTGCCGATTCTTCCTGAGCAACATCCAAGAATCCGACCCTTCCTCACCAACTATGCTACCAGCTCCTGGTCCAGGCCCTGGTACTCTCGCCTAGACTACTGCAACTCCCTCCTGGCTGGCCTCCCGCGTCTGCCACCCGTCCGCCCAGCTCATCCAGAACTCTGCTGCCCGCCTGGTGTTCTCTCTGCCTCGCCGCCCACTTCTCCACTACTCCGGCTCCTCCACTGGCCCCATCACCGCCGCATCCAGTTCAAGACTCTTGTACTAGCCTACAGATGCCTTGACCAGACTGCACCCAGCTACCTCCAGACCCTCATCTCCCCCTACACCCCCACTCGACCTCTCCGCTCCGCCTGCACTAGAAGACTGGCTCTACCTCCCACGCTAAACCTGCCTCCAGAGCCGCTCCTTCTCCACCCTTGTCCGCAGTGGTGGAATGACCTTCCCACAGATATCAGGACTGCCCAGTCCCTGACCACATCGGCGCCTCCTTAAGACTCACCTCTTCAAACAGCACCTGTAGAACTCCTCTGTTTGTATCCTGGGACACTATCACCCTTCATTTAAATGTGCTTTATTTTTGCTCTTATCTACCCCCTATTTTACTGCATTTAATCCTGTACTTCAGAATACTGTAATCTGCCAAGTGTTTAACCTGTAGTATTTTGTATTTAATCATATCCTGATGTAACTACCACTATTTAATCATATCTAGATGTAACTATCGCTATTATCTGTAATATTATTGAATTGGTTTGTACCTGTACTTTGCTTGAACAAAAGTTATTGTATTTCTTGCTCTTATTGTATTACTTGTATTGTAACACTTGAAATGTATTTGCTTACGATTGTAAGTCGCCCTGGATAAAGGCGTCTGCTAAAAATAAATAATAATAATAATAATAATAATAATAATAATAATAATAATAAAATAATTAATAGCAAACAGCATATTAAAGTTACTAAATGGCATAAACAACTAGCTGAAGAGGCCTTGAAATACATTGCCCCAACTGCTTAGATTATGTGAACTGATTTTCCTGTCACTGCCTTCATAAACCCTGGTAACCCAGTCCTCCACCTTAGTGATTCATAAGAAACAGTCGAGTTACTGACACACCTGAGCATCAAGCGCCAGCCCTTATGACATTTCACATGTTCAGTCTTTTATTGCTGAACTGCAGTGAATGGCGCTTTGCAAGAGTAGCACTCCAGTGTGCAGCACATATATTTGAATGAAATTCAGATAAACAGATACTGCCACACTTTAAATCTGTTAATCCAGCTGGTGTTTTCCAGAGGGATCTACATCAATGATGTTGCACAATGTTTCACCTTGGGCCTCAGCGCTGTGCAACACTAATATGCTTCCCCACCTCACTTTAGAAACCAACCTTCCACTTATTACAACGTGTGTTTAAGTGGCATTATTATTGCAGTCTGAATCTCAATCTCTCTCTCTCTCTCGCTCTCTCTCTCTATATATATATATATATTTACAGGCATAAGTAGTGGTACTGATTGACCACTAGATGCCTCAATGTAAAAATAAATAAATAAACAGAACAGCACATTAATTTCCATGTGCTGTGTTTTGTCTTGTCTAGCTGCCAATGAATGGAGGAAATACATTTAGAAGTTTAGAAGGAATGACGAGTATCAAACTTTACCCAGCTCTGGGGTCGCCTCCCTTGTTGTCTTTCCAAACTCATTAAGAAAAAAGTAGATGGCTGCATTGAACAGCATAGTGGACTGTGTTGAATGTGATATGGTCACGGTGAAACAAAATGGACAACCTTTGGTCAAAGGGTTAGTTTAAACTAAGTACTTCATTCAAAACATTACATTAAACATGCTTTTAGAGAAGAGCCCAATCCACACAGGTACAGGCTCTTATTATTGATCCCTGACTCAGACAATGTTATCACCTGCACCCATTTACTTTACCTTCATTGGTAAATACATTAAAGTCGTAAATAGGCGAATTCCTCTGACTTGAAGATATTCTTTATTGTTAAGACTTTGTACTGTTAGATAGCAGCAGAACAGACTCCTAGGAATTTCCAGTGCAGTGAGCCACACGGTCATTTCAAAATGGAAACAAAGCTGCACATTCTACAGTGTTCGGTAATGAAGGAAAAACCACTGAAGAAAAGTAAGTCCTTTTCAATTCATTGTTTAGTATTTTAATCAAAGCCTGCTATCTGTGTTATAAAAAAAAGTATGTGCACAGGGTACTGGCTTAAGCCATCAAAACTGGTGAATGTGTGACGGAATTTCTACTGAATTACGAACTGACACTAACTATACTGTCACCTGAGACTAAACGTCTGTACACTGTAGAGCCATCAAGGTCAACTTTATTGTGATTGGTAATGTTTATTCAAAGTCACATCAATCAGATTGATATTTGTTTGATAATGTTAATAAAATGTAGTTGACTTCAGATGAAAACTTTAATTTTTTTTTCTGACTTTTGACATGCTTATGCTAAGAGACAAAAGTAAAAAAGTAAAGTATTGTTGGAAATAGGTTAAGTTTTAGTTTTTGTTTGTTTTAACAGCGATTAAGGAACTGAATTCCAAGCCATTTACGCTCTTGTGACACCCTTTGTGTCCAGGAGGTGATAAACCCTGGAACACAGTTTTGAATCAACT
>JAHFZB010000532.1:0-40870 GCA_036884735.1 Huso huso
GCAAGTCTTGAGCACTTTGTTTACAGAATGCAGGAGATTTAATTCTGCATGCCATTCCCTTACCTGGACGCGTCACGTTTGACAGCGATAGCGTGGAGTTTCTGACCAGGTACCCATTCACTCCAGAGCTGTACGCATCGGTTTGAAGTGAGACCAGACACTAGCAGCTTTTACCCCTTTCAAAAAAGGTTCCCCCAAATCCCGGTCCTGGGAGACCCCTCAATCTGTCACTTCTAACAGAGCGCCGAATTACGCAACTGAAATAAATTCGCTTACTAGACTTCACAGCTTTAATTATATAGGATTTAAGATTTTTCTAGATAACTTAGAAACTGCAGGGATTTAAGAAATTTAAGTAAACAAATAACTTCAATTAAGGGTGTAGTCAAGTAATGAAGAGCTCAATTGGAATGAAAGCCAAACACTATCTTAAGACGGTTTGAACAGCAAGCAGCGCTGGATTCCTGGTGTACCTTCAGGGTACAAGAAAGCAATGGGAGGACACACAAGAATCGAGATGCAAAATCTTTATTGGGGAAGACAGCAAGTTTAACATCTCCTGAAGCCGATAGCGACAAGAATGACGAGCAGAGCTCCGAGGAGAGCGGACGCCACGCCCAGCGCCGGAACCAAGGGGAGTCACCTGAAATTCAAAACATGACGGTGAGCACTAGGACCCGGGGGGCCACAAGACGCCTCCATTACTGCAAGCGTTGCCTAGCAACTTCAAGAAATTCTACAAGTTAACATGGAGGTCCTAAACATTAAAAAATTAACACATTTGAACACCATCTTAATTTGTTTGGGGCGTGAGGAAAGTCCTTAATTTAAATTAGTTTTGGCTACAAATTGCATCCAGTTCTGAAGGACAATTATCAGAACTGATATTTCATACCGCTATAGGATAGCGATTTAGTATCACAGGAATGGAAATAAGACCAGTTGGATAGTTTTGTCTATTCCTGTTTTCACTAATTTTAATAAGACACATACCTGAGCCGGTTACCTATACAGTCTGATTATGCTTCTAGTAAAAAATAAATGAAACCACATACACCCCATCAAAAGCTTAGTGCTCCTTTAGCACCATCTAGTGGTTTATTACTGCAAACACTGGAAGTTAGTGGATTAGCAGACACTTGCCAAAGCGACTTAGACTAGGATGTGAACTCTGCATCACAACTGCTGCAGAGTCATTTCCAATAGGACCTTGTTTGGCGTCTCATCCAAAGGACGGAGCACAAGGAGGTGAAGGGACTTATTCACAGTCACACACAGCGAGTCAGTGGCTGAGCGGATTTGAACCTCCACTAATAGACCCCTTTCTTTAAGCTCTGAGCTGCAAGCCTCATATATATATTGAGAGGTTTTAGTTTGCATCCCCTCCAGAGCCAGAGCACTCCATAGCATCGGATGAGGAGGGTTAGAATTCAATGACCAGGATATTCAACAGAACTCTCTCAAGGTCTCACCTGCTGTTTGAAGGTCCAAGACTTGTCCTTCTGGTACCAATTGGACCGGCCCAGCAGAAATGTAGCCTCTAATCTGGCTGTATCAATCCACACTACGGGCTGAGAGAAAGACAAAATTGAAAACAACTCTCCAGGGTACAGATAAAAGGACTATTGCCAGCTTTGAGGTTTGACATATATAGATTTCTTTGGATTCATTTTACTGTAATGAAAAGTTCAGGTTTAATGGTTTGGATTAAATTATTGCAACAGATATTTCTATATATTGCAACAGATATTTCTATGCATCATTATAAACTCACTCAATGCAGAGAGAGCATTACCAGCACAATTCAAAAAATCTCCTCTTACAAACACTCAAATAGAGAATTATATTACACAGGAAGAAGGACCCATCAGGATATTCAAATCTTAGAGATTAGGCTTTGTATTCCCTTCACTCAATGATAGCAGCTTCAATACAGCAGCGTTGATGCTGTACTGCAGCTGGTCATGCTTGCTTGTATTACAGGACTGATCTCCAGATGCTCACCAGATCTCTGGGCTCCAGGCACACAAGTCTTATTGCAGGTATCCTCCAGGTTGGGATCACAAACCACAGCCATGCAATGGAAATACACCTGGGAGGGACAGAAGCAGCTCTCGTTAAACAGGGAGAACACTGCCACACTGTGGCTGAAGTCAGTAGTGCATCAATCCTCTTTTCCTATTGGCTCTATTCCAATTGGCTTTGAAACAGTCGGCGATATACAATACAAGATCGGTGGTACAATGTTGAAGACAGAAAAGTCAATGCCACAATGTAGCCCATGTCAGGTATGGGTTGTTGCAAGTTGGTGAACCTGGCAAAGCTCTTACAGATCTAACTAGTCAAGAAATCACCCCCAGTTCACTTACCAACATCCTTCACATCGCACACAATAGCAGCCGGGTGAAAATACGGCTCATCCTGGGGGACAATGTTCAAGGTATAGTTGATGTTCAAGGTGTACCTCCTGATGAGAGCCCCCCAAAATCCTGGACTGTCACCTGCTGCAGACAGGCCACTCAAACAGTGCATGATACAGTCCATGTGCAATATTAGATTTCCTGTAGAATTCATGTTGCAGATTTGTTCAAGAGTCTTCCCCTGGCGACACCTCATGGTCACATGTATATAAATTAAGCTGGCTTTCACTATGAACATGAGGCTTTCCCCATTGGTATGGTTTTGTGTTCAATGGTTTGGTACCTCCTTATTTCGAGTGGGGTTAATCCTCACCCTCTACAGAGACCAGCGGGTTGTTGAAGGGGACCGTCAGGACGAAGACCTTGGTGCCGTGGGGTGCTGGACCTCGCTGATCTTCACGCCTGTTCTGGGCCTCGGGAAGGGTCAGAGGAACCAGATTGAGGGTCAGGTTCTTCAGCTCAACGTCCGGCTTGAAGTTACCAAGGGTCACCGTGAAGCCCTTCTCACTCGGGGACGGTGTCTGAGAGCAGGGATTAGAGGAGAAGCGCAAGAAACATAACTGAAGAGCTCTGAACCCCAGGACTGGGTGCAGCAGCACTAGAGTTTCTAATCCTGTTCACCCCCCAATCGCGTGCTCCAAGGTTACCCCTACAGTGCAGGGCTGTGGAGAGTACTCACTGTTCACCACATAAGGGGTCTCAGGGAGGTAGGGGGAGCGGGCTGGCTTGAAGGAGCGGTGCTGGGTCACCTCCCACAGGTCGTCAGCCCATTGGTGCTCCAGGAAAAGGTCAATCTCATACACCTGGTTGTACTTGTTATCAATCACATGACTCTGTAAAAAGACAGGAGTTAGATATACAAATTAGTACAACATCTGACTCATTGTGTGCCCCTGAGCAAGTCACTTAACCTCCTTGTGCTCAGTCTTTTGGGAGAGATATTGTTGCAAGTGACTCTGCAGCTGATGCATAGTTCACACACCCTAGTCTCCAAGTCACCTTGGATAAAAGCATCTGCTAAAACAAAACAGACTTCCCCCTATATCCCCAGATTCTCATATGCAATAACTTAGGCCAAGTAGTTAACAAAGGATTTTCCCCATACAGTGAGAAGACACGCAAAACTGCTGCCACTACACCCCCTTCCCCAGGGAGAAGGGGCTTTTGATTTAGAAGGACACTTCTCTAAAGCAACTTGACGAGACTAGGGGGTGTGAACTATGCAGCCTCAACAACTGCAGAGTCACTTCCAACAGGACCTCGTTTTACGTCTCATCCGAAGGACGGAGCACAAGGTGAAGTGACTCGCTCAGGGTCAGCGGCCGAGCCAGGAAAAAGCCCTTCTCAAAATCATCAAGCCTCCAGACAGAGACCCAACCAGAGGGTCCCTGGCTATCTTACCTTGCAATACCCCCCACAGCTCCAAGGAACGCGGATTTCCACTGCAGTGCGGTTGACTAGCAGCTGGTACCCCCTGCTGGTAGCAACCTCATCCAGGGCCCTCCCTCCACCCCCATCGTGATCCGTTTATCCAGGAACTTGGTGGGATGCAGGACCAGCGGGTGATGACCTCGGGTGACCCAGCTGAGGTAGGTGCCATCGAAACAGAGGGGTCTGGAAAGAGATTAAACGCGAGGCATTTTGCCATGGTATACTATTCTTTACCCCCCTTTGTGTAGAAAAGGGATTTGTTTTTATAGACTTTTTAAAAGTCAGATGACAAGATGTTTATGGTCTTAATGCATGGAAGATGAAGCACTTCTAAAACACTAGCACCAGAACTATAACTTTTTGGAGAATTTATGCAGTTTGACACTAGACTGTTATAGGGTAGAGATTTAACATGGAGCTATGTCAGTCACATGCTCAAATACAAAAAGTTACACCCACCCATCCTCAAAAAGGAAGTCAATGGCACTTAATGGGTTAATAGGTTGTGGAAGAATGAGTGCCACCAGGTGTCAAAGTGTAGCTAGTGCAGCCAATTCAAAGTCAAGTGTACAATGCACTAGACTGTTCTACTCAAGTTCCCAGCTCAGGTAATGCTTCCAGACCATTAGCCCTCCTAGGATTGCTGTGCTCCTCTGTGACTCACTCTTGGCACAGGCAGCTGAAGTGTCTACCAATAGCAGCATCCACCTCTGCTTGTAGAACACAGTGGCTCTGATGGCTTCCACAGGGATCCCCGACACCTGAGGATAGAGAAGAGCGTTGGAGCAGAGACCGCGACGAGCCCCGCGCCTCACCGCCCCCTCAAGACCCCCCTGTCCAGACTGCGCTTGTAGGATCTCCCGATCCGCCCCTCCTGCTCTGGACTCGCCTGACCTCAGCACCACATTACTGGATCCTCAGCTGATGCATTGCACCACTATAGACACAACTTGCTATAAACTTAACTTGTTGCATCCTAGAAGTTATTTCAATAGTGTTGTTTACAGCAAGTGCAAATATGAATCTTGCATTTTAACACCAGTCAGTCACCTTGGATAAAAGGAGTCTGCTAAAGTCATTCCTAGACTAGTATTATGGCATCCTGCAATACAAAACACTTTACATTACACATTAAATAGATCTAAATTATTCAAAACAGCATATTAAATTGGGCTAGATTTTACTCCTAGTCATACGCAAAATTGAGAAGGCAGCTATAGCCAAAAAATTAAATTCAGAAAATTAAGTTGATTGCAAAAGAGATTTAACTTTAAATCCATCATTTAAAAACGCCAAGTTCGTTAACATCCTATTTTCTGCCTTGCTGTATATTTCTGGAGAGCCCTCAGATGTTCGCACACAAAAGGACGCTATTAAATAATGGAAGCTGGTTTGGGATCACAGTATTTTAAGAACTCACCAGGAGCACCTCGGACATGGGCATGCCGTAGGGCGACCTGAAGATGATGCGGCTGGACGTGGAGTTGACGAGGTATCCTGCGGTACGGGCGTCCTCGGCGGTCATGGTTTTGGGGGGCATCCTGGTCTGGTGGAACACCACCTGCCACACGGACATCACCGCTCCCTGGGCCTGCAGAGCAACACAACGAAAAGCCAGCTGAGACCCAGAGCCATTTGGGAAGCTGCAAGAGGTGCAGTTCAGAGAGTGTCCACAAGAGGCACTGCAAGCACTACAGAAAGAAACCTCTACACCAGAGGCATCAAACTCCACTCCGAGGGACAGTGTCCATTCCAGCTTCTCTCAATGAACTTACTTGAACCAGTTGGATAGGGTTAATATTTGCATGGTCTTGGTGGATTTCAGAAAAAATTCATTCAAGGTACACTACCTATACAAACAGAGGCCCGGGAGAGATGGTAGTGTGTCTGATTAAACAAATGAAACCAAGTGCTTCATAGCTGTGGGTTGAAGACACTGTGGTCCACCAGGAACAGTTTGACAACCCTGCTCTACACCAGCCCCCCCCTCCCCCTCATTCCAACCAGTTTATCAATTGCTTACACCCTTCATTCATCTAATAGTGCTTAAACCTGCAATTGTCCTCAGCTTTCAAGTTACTTCTAAAAGTTGAATACACTGCCAACCATTTAGACGCTGAACACAATTAAAAAGGTCTTAAGCCAATAGTTCAATTGAGCGCTCAGGTGGAATTAAACAGACACAAGGGGTCCCCCAGGACCTGGGAAGCCCTGTACCCCCGATCCCAGTTGAAAGTTCACTCACTATGGAGAGCCGCTTCCCAGTCCTCCTTCTCCAGTCCTTCCTAAGCGATGACCGGGACATTCATCCTAACAGACACCTGGGGGCAGGAGGTTTGAACAGCAGGGATTGGACCAAGACTCCCCATGCATAGCAGGCAGAGACGTGCCTGGTTTTGCGACAAGCTTGTTACCTAGGCACACTGGCTAAAAATCGAGCTCACAGTAAAACCTGGACCGGAAGTGAAACTGCTATGCAATAGGAAATCGCGTTTAACCCTGAAGTGTAACTCCATTAGTTAGAATTATTTCTTAGCAGACGCCCTTCTCCAGGGCAACTTACAATTGTTACAAGATAACACATTATTTTTTACATACACTTACCCATTTATACAGTTGGGTTTTTACGGGAGCAATCTAGGTAAAGTACTTTGCTCAAGAGTACAGCAGCAGTGTCCCCCACCTGGGATTGAACCCATGACCCTCTGGTCAAGAGTCCAGAGCCCTAACCACCACTCCACTGCTGCCCAGGGAGCACTCATAATCTCCCATTGCAAAGCAGTTTGATCCAATCCTGGTTTTACTACAATTAAGACACCCGAGGTTGTTACCTACACACTGTGGGTAAAATCAAGCTGATCATAAAACCTGGAATGGGTGAAACTGCTATGCAATAGGAGTCATTTCCATCCTTAAATCACTAGGGTGTGATTGATCTATTAATAGGAGCAGATACATTGCTCAATTGTGAACCCTAGTTTTGGGGGTCCCCTTCACCTCCATGTAGTTATCCTCATAGACGATCTCACGGGGGTTCCAGGGGCTCTCCGTGCTGCAGGACAGGGAGAAGGGGTAGACCGTCTCTCTGCCCAGAGAGTCCAGTCTCACAAAGCGGTACTGGAGCGCATAGGAGACGTCATTCTAGAGAGAACGGAGAAAGAACCGGTCAGTACTGGAGACTTCTTCACAAGTGGCATATGGGGCTAGGACTTCCAAAAACAGGGTGGATGACAAGACCATTGCACCCCTAAAAGGAATTGGAGACCATTTCTGAGATAAGTTCCTTTCAATTGAAAGAGGTGAACTAATGCACCAAACCGACTTCAAATGAATGCGTTGCCATTGCGAGATGTTTACCTGCTAATTGCAGACTTGATGAACATTGTAATTGATAAAGGGAACAGGATTATATAGATGCATGTGTTTTTTTCAGTTCCCCGTTGCGGTGTACGAGAGTGTAAAGTGGGTTTTTACTGCAGTGACGTACTCACCACGCTCTCCACGTGACAGGCCAAGAACGACGCTCTGAAGATCAAGTCTCCGGGAAGGTTGAAGGAATACGTAAACCCGCACGCCGCTGCGTAGCTGTCATTCAGCGGGTAAACCCCGCTTCTATCTGGAAGGGGGATAAAAATGAGGGAGAACATCGCAACGGGCTACCGAGCAAATCCCATAGGGATTGAAATCATTTCAGAGATTCCGTTTATCTGTGGCACTCTTAACCAGCCAATAAGAGTTTCCTTTAAAATTACTTTAATTCTGATACCCTACAAGGTTTTTATTAACAAAAGAGACCCAACGTTTTACCCTATACTCAAAACCCGAATGCCCGCACAGCTGCCGTTACTTAAACCGACCCAACTTACCGATGACGCTAAAGCGAAAGTTACCGCCGGCAAACTTGCCATTGGTTGACATCCAGAAGTACCGATCCGGCACTCGGTCACAAAGTTACCTGAAGTCAGAAATGAACGCACAGAGCCGCTCCGTTATTTAAGAACACCGGCAATACAAAGTCACACACCATATTAAATAGAATAGATAAAACGTTTTTTTAAGTTGGCTATATAGCGTTTCATAATCCTAAACAAAGCTGCCAATTCAATCAATTAATAGCATACTCATAACTTGAACCAACTACAACGTTCAGGAAGTCTAAACGTTACATGCCAAATCGTCAAGGGCGAGTTCCCAGTTCAATTAATTCTCTTCATTAAGCATCTCGAGTGACTGTCAATTATCTGATCTGCCCCGAGAGCCATCACCCTTTTATTCTGTATACAAGGGCGGTCAATCACTTTATTACACATATCTGATAATACTGTGATAGACATAATACACAGATTCCAGTTAGCGGGAGTCCTGGACCAGCCCAACTGGATAACATTAAATACCCCAACATTAGTGTAGAGTTGGGTTTGTGAACCCAAGACACACAAGTACCACATGAACCCAAGTGATACAGATATATTACACTGCAGACTGGAGATTGTTCTGCGGCGTGAATATTGATCTTACCCGACAAGCCCTGAGCGACCAAGCCAGCCGGCAACACCGCGCATAACCAGACAACTCTGGAACAATAATAATAATAATAATAATAATAATAATAAATCACATACATATGAATTCTTAGACATCCGGCACACTCATCCGCAGTAGCCAGTTAACTGAAGTAGAATGCTAAAGTTCAAATTAACTTACAGACCAAGGACTATGCTAAATTGTTAATTATTTTAAATGTTCACAGATAGAGGGATTGGTGGAATTGCTTGAAAATGTGATAACCACAGTCCACGAATAGTGAAACAACATCTATATCGATCTTAAAATTCAATTTAAAAAAATTAAACTCACCCTAAAAGCAGCCTGAACCCCATCTCAATACGATTTCTCCAGCCGTGTCCACCACAGATCACCAATCACTAACACCTCGCTTCTCTACAACAGAAAGAAGCCGCTGCGTTCGCTCGCTTGTTGGGACACGGCGCGCCCCGGGGTTTATAAAGCCCTCCGAATCGCACCGCTTCCGTTCACACGCGCCCCGATCACAGCACCTGACTGAGATTGAACTGAAGAGTCAACACGTGGTCTTAATCACGCGTGATTAACTGCTGATCGGGTGTCCCCAGTTATCATCATCATCATCATCATCATCATCATCATCTTTGGTAGTATTTTGTTTTCTGAGTTTAATTTAATTAATGACGCAATGCGGGTCGATTTCCTCAATTGATCCTCCAGAGCGCGCAATGGGTCGGAATTGCTTGATCAATCCCACCTGATATCGCTGCCGAGACCCAGCGTCTCCAGTATATATACTCGGGTCGGGTCCGGTTAAACGATATCGGTGGTGTTGAGGTGTCGTGGTTATTCGGGCAATCAGCGTGGAGGACAGATACAGTGGCCGTCGCGCTGTTTTTGCAGTAAGTGCAGTCTTATTTATGTTTTTAAAAAAAATCTTATTTAAATTAGGAGGTAGCTGTTTATATATATATATATATATATATATATATATATATATATAGTAAACTAGAAACACTTTTGTGTGTGTGTGTGTATCGAGCACTTGTTTTGGGAAGCTTAACTTTATCCTTTTCCAACGGTGATAACATTCAAACGTTAATATGTCTTTTAAAAACCTATTAATATCTTTCTTAACCAAACTAATAGTTAACTTTTTTTCTTCGCTGTTTGTTGATCAAATGGTATCCAATTAATATTGGCGAGTGTCTCAAGAGGAGAAACTGACAAACTTAAACGCCCGCATCCAACCTGTCCGTACGGTTGAATTGGTGCACTTCGTTGTAATAATGATTTGGTATAATTCTGGGGGGGGGGGGGTAGTAGTAGTAGTAACCTGTACCTTAAAGGGTTAATTTTAATTGTTCCTTTCCCCTCACACGATTAGCGCATACCCTGCAGCGCGCTCGTTACACGGACCTGTCTATACTAACGCTGAAGTCTCTCTTCCAGATTCGCACTGCTGTGCGCGGCGCTTCTCGTGGAAGCTGATGCGCTCTGTAGTCTTCATTCTAAACTCCCAAAGCTGAACACATTGGCCCATCCAACAGATTAGACTACAACTCCCATGAGCCTCTGTCCTTGATATGAAGTGAGTCTTGAACTCAAGTGCTTCAAAAGCATGGCAGTGACCTACAAAGCTTTTTTTTTTTTCCTCCTCTAGATGTGAGCTACTCCCAGTTCTACTCTGCATTCCCCGTGTCCCAGTCTCTGCTGGAGCCCGTGTTTCTGCAGGTTGAGCTCCTGCAGCCCCACAGCCAGACTGACCCCCTGAACTGGACTCCAGCCCTCAATGGGGCCTGGTCACTGACTGGTGAGGAGTCTGCTAGTCCTCTAGCACTACCCATTCCGCTGTGCTTCCAATGCAGGCTTGCCATGACTCCTGTTCCTGTCTCTGCAGCTGCCTGGTCACTGGAGACTCCTACAGAACCCACTTCCCTACAGATCCCACCTGGAGGATACCTGCAGTAAGACTTGTGTGCCTGGAGCCCAGAGATCTGGTAAGCACACATACACATATTCATTCATGCACACACACACACACACTCTTGGAATCCAGATTTCATCTGAGACATGAAGAGAAAAACAAGCTAATAGAGAGTACAGTGTAGTATTAGTTATTAACGCTATAGGCTGATAGTCCCAGCACCAGAAAGTGTGCAAAACCCTCCTGATTATTTTTTATTTCATAAAATGAAACATAGGCTAACTATAAACCAGAGCTGAAGAATCAGCTTGCACTGCTGTAGTTGAATCATGTAACACAGAGTTATAATTAATTATATAACAGAGGATCAACTTTACTTCCCACCCCTCTGCTATTTCGTGCCTGTGGTCATCCATTAATCTATATTCATTTCAAGAATCCTGAATGTTGAAACTCAGAAAGCTGAGTAAACAGTGACATCTAGTGGAGAACATAAACCAGGCACCAGTCAGTGTCCTGGCAAATCAGTTACAATAACAGGATTGTCTCCACACACTAGAATCAACCATCACAGACTAGCAGCTCTGCACACACTAGAATCAACCAGTTCAAAGAACAGCCACATAAACTACAGCCAGGGAACTCCTGTGGGACAGACATGAGTAAGGATACGCACAAAGTGATGTGCGGTTTCAAACCCCGTAGAAGAGTCTGTGTGCTCCGTGGTTAAAGACAAGGGCTTTTGGGGAAATAAGCATCACACACTTTTATTTTTGAATTATTTATCAAACAGCGAGTTGGAGACCACGTACATTTTCTTTACTTCAGCTTCAGTGGTTTCAATATATCCCCACGCTAAATCGCAGAGTTAGCTCTGAACACGACATTCTTTATATTCCCTTGTGTGATCGAGTGGAAATCTGCTCTGCACAAGACTCCAGCACCCACACAGCTCCCTGACCTGCACACCGCAGGACAATTGTTGTACAAAAGCTGTTTTATCAGTCACTGTTGTGGATTAAAATAGTATTGGTTTTAAGAATAAATAATTAAACTCACATGGAGAGGTGTCGGGTCACGGGCACTTCCTGTGCTGTAAACCTGGACTTCATGGAGACGGGCAGAACGCAGCTCTCGCTATTCCTTATACAATGCTGCCATCGTGTGGACATTTACTAGAACTGTTTGAAATGACTCGGATAACCTTAACCCCTGTGTAAAGATAGACATTTCAGATACATTCGTAAAATACAGCAAACAGAATATTTACAGGATACGCAGGAGAGTACTGTGTATATAAATAACGTTTTCTGTAATTGCTCTTATTTGAAATCATTCTCATGCATTTATCATGCTTACTGCCTGTTCTTACTGGACTCATATCAGCAAATAGTTACTATCAGGTTTAGCTGCTCTTAGTCGAATTCACTCTTATAATTTACTGTGTGCTTTATTATTTTGCTCTTACTTGAATTGATTTTATGGTACTTTCATATCTGCTCTTATCTGTATTATAATATTCTGTAATGTGATATTTTATAATGTGATACTTTGCACTGTGATAACTTGTAACAACTGTAAGTCGACCTGAATGTCTGCTAAGAAATAAATACTATTAACAGTAGTAATGTCATTGCTGATTTTCACTACCTGTACTACCCATTGTAAACAGCAGAGGGCAACAGCAACCGCTTGTCACGGAGCTGTGTTCAGATCAAATAAAATGTTAGTTTAATACAGTGGTGGCCGGTACGTGGATCGCAAAGATTTTCGGTGGATGTCGGGACTAATCATAGCATATACTCATACAACAGTTTTTGTTTCGGCTGATGGGCAGAGTCTTATGTGTCGTCCAGTAGCACAGATGAAATCTCAACAGTTTCTGCGTGTGAGACGAACAAAATGCTTGTGCGAAAATACATTTTAATTTAGGCGCACGTAGGCGATTAGAAATTTCTAAAGGTAGACTATAAAAAATAAACGTGATTTATTTTTTCAGCTGGAAAGTAAAACAAAACACAAAAAAAACCTCACATTCGGATCTAAACTCTAAGCTCAATCGTAATGCACCCTGGGAATGTAGTTTATTGGTGTCCACTGCCCACTGTTAATCACACATTAAAAACTACAAATCCCATACCCGCCAGTTTCACTGATTTATCAGTGCGATGGCTACTCGTTTCCAGACAGTTTGTCAAACCAAGATGAGGAAAATAACAAATTCAGATATGTCGACGTCTTTACAGGAAATGAGCAATGCTGGTGTTTCAGAAATTGAAAGCGAACAGGGAACTTCGAGTTAGTTGCAGCGTGTTCACAGTCGTGTAAAATACAAGTTCAACCAACAGTGGCTAAAAGATTTACCCTGGCTTAGTTAAGTTTGACAATGTTAAAAAAAATCCATATTTTGCACGTTTTATCAGGATGCAGGGGAACTGATGGCAGGCAAGACTGCATTTTAACAGAGAGCCAGGAGTTGAAACATGAAAATATCTTAACACAGCGCTTCAAAACGGCACGCAGTGTGCGGAGAGGCAGCTTAGCGCGCTGCCATAAACAGCAAGCAGCGCCTTCTGAGGAACATGCGACCAGGCAGCTAAAATAAATAAATAAATAAATAAATAAAACGTTAACCATTTTAATTTTGTTGATGCAAAAGAATTAAACTGCACACGTGTTATGTAAGAAAGAAGGAACAAAAAGATCTGTAGACATTCAACAATACATTTAAGCAAAACATGATTATTATTTGTGTGTGTGTGTCCCTAAATGTCAGTGCGCGTAAAGCATTTATATTTAATCTCGCTTATAATTGCTGGTCATAGCTTTTAGTTGGTCAAAGCAAGTAGTTTTTAATACAGTGCTATTTGAGTATTTAAAATATGGTTCTCTTAAAAATTAAAATGTCAGCAACGGTGTGTTAATTAAACGAAGCGCCTAACGCCGCTCGGAACTTTCGCATTTTTAAATCCTAACGGTCTCTGCTCAGCGGAGTGGAATGTTCAGGAGCCGGTTGCCTCAGCAGTCTGCCCCTCCTTCTCTGCCTGCCCCCTCTCTCCCTCTCGTTGCTCCAGCTAGGAGTTCACATTCAGCTTCCTTAGATTATATAGCGCCATTCTTTACTAACTTTTACAAATGAGCTTATTGGAGGCTTCGTGTTTTTTAAGATGGTTCAGGTGCAGTCCGGGAAGACTGACTGGAGCATCATTACAGTATACCGCACTGCGCTCGGCTTTGTGTGGAGGCTGATACACAAAATAATGAACGACTGGTAAAGAAATCACATGGATTGCTTTTTAAGGCTAAATGTGTATCTGGTATTCTAAGTATTATCTACAATTAATAACTCAGCTATATTCATATTCAGAATGTGATACAGTATTAAGACAGGGTCCAGTATTAGAAATAAATAAACACGCTTTAAGAGAAACAGCAGAGATGTTTATTGCCCATTCCCATCCATTCTCTATATGTTTCTACATTGTGGTTGCAATCCACAGGGACAAGGGACTCAGTGATGTTAAATAAAAAACTAGAATTAACCACAATTAACCAATATAGAAAGGAAGGGGAGAAATGTATTGCCTCGTGCAGTACCTCCACTTTCCTCTATTAAATGTCATTTGCCATGTGTCTGCCCAGTTCTGAATGCTGTCGAGATCATTTTGAATGACCTTTGCTGCTGCAACAGTGTTTGCCACTCCTCCTGTTTGGAACTGCAAACACAAGTCAAAAAGGAAGTTAGAAAGGCCAAGAGAGAGACAGAAATGAACATTGCTAAGGGGGCTAAAACCAATTCCAAAACGTTTTTGCAATATTATAACAGTAAGAGAGGAGGTTAAATGTCTAAGAGACACAAACGGCAAAATCACAGACGAAGAAAAAAAAATAGCGAGTATATTAAATGATTACTTTTCACAGGTTTTTACAAAAGGAGGACACGGATAACATGCCCCACATGTCGACCTGTTCCTATCCAGTTTTAAATAACTTTAGCATAACCGAGGCAGAACATAAGAAAGTTTCCAAATGAGAGGTTTCCCCATTCAGCCCATCTTGCTCGTTTGGTTGTTAGTAGCTTATTGATCCCTGAATCTCATCAAGCAGCTTCTTGAAGGATCCCAGGGTGTCAGCTTCAACAACATTACTGGGGAGTTGGTTCCAGACCCTCACAATTCTCTGTGTAAAAAAGTGTCTCCTATTTTCTGTGCTGAATGCCCCTTTTTCTAATCTCCATTTGTGACCCCTGGTCCTTGTTTCTTTTTTCAACAAGGCAGAACACACACACACACACACACAGGGATCAACAAGGCTGAACACACACACACAGGGGTCAACAAGGCAGAACACACACACACACAGGGGTCAACAAGGCAGAACACACACACACACAGGGGTCAACAAGGCTGAACACACACACACAAAGGGGTCAACAAGGCTGAACACACACACACACAGGGATCAACAAGGCTGAACACACACACAGGGGTCAGCAAGGCTGAGCACACACACACAGGGGTCAACAAGGCTGAACACACACACACACACACACAGGGGTCAACAAGGCTGAACAAACACACACACACACACACACACACACACAGGGGTCAACAAGGCTGAACACACACACACAGGGTCAGCAAGGCTGAGCACACACACAACACACACACACACAGGGGTCAACAAGGCAGAACACACACACACACAGGGGTCAGCAAGGCTGAGCACACACACACACAGGGGTCAACAAGGCTGAACGCACACACAGACACAGGTACTGACAAACACACACACACTTGTGTTGCTAATTGGTAGATATGCATATTTCAACATTACAAGAGCCAATCAAATCGCGTGAAAGCTCAAAGCGGGCGGAGATCATTTGCATTTAAATACAAACTCCAGATTTTTAAGATTTATTTAAATATTTAACTAAATGTTAAATCTACCTAAGAGATTTAAGATTTATTTAAATATTTAGCTAACTGTTAAATCTTGTAACTAGATTTATAAATGATATCTGAATGTACACATTTATAAAAAGCTGTATTTATTTTCTCCTCATTTCTGGCAGCCCATACTAACGGGTTTCGAACTTTCGTGATTTTTAAATCCTAACGGTCTCTGCTCAGCGGAGTGGAATGTTCAGGAGCCGGGTTGCCTAGCAGCTGCCTCCCCTCCTTCTCTGCCCCGCCCCTCTCTCCCTCTCTCGTTGCTCCAGCTAGGAGTTCACATTCAGCTTCCTTATATTATATAGCGCCATTCTTTACTAACTTCTACAAATGAGCTTATTGGAGGCTTCGTGTTTTTAAGATGGTTCAGGTGCAGTCCGGGCAGACTGACTGGAGCATCATTACAGTATACCGCACTGCGCTCGGCTTTGTGTGGAGGCTGATACACAAATTAATGAACGACTGGTAAAGAAATCACATGGATTGCTTTTTAAGGCTAAATATGTATCTGGTATTCTAAGTATTACCTACAATTAATAACTCAGCTATATTCATATTCAGAATGTGATAGAGTATTAAGTTCCTGGTTAACCTGCGATCTTTGAAATTGACAAGGAAATCAGTTTATGGGAAAGTAATCACACTTTGTTTTTAAGGAAGTCTCTCGAAGTGGTGTTTTGGGATTGCAATTAACCAGTCGGTCTGGAGTAGAGACGGTCCAATCTGTGGAGGAGTGAATTCCTGGGAATTGCACTCCTCCAGGGAGCCGCCATCTTCCTCAGCGACATCGTCATCGGAATTATCACAAACGGACCGCTAAAGTGACCTGGAATACATGAACTCAGCTGCTCGGTTCTAGTTTTGTGAAATCGACAGACGTTGTGTCTCCTTTTAAGAAGTAGGAGTTCATAAAGGCTGGAGTTGAGGGTTTGAAAACGTGACCCAATGAGAAGTCTTGTTTTTTGTTTGACAGCGATAAAGATTTTACATTGAAAAAGGCCTGATATGTTACATTGGAAGTGCTTCGCCTGTAAAGAGTTTGATAGTATGTTTACTTGATTTCCATTTTTATTATTCAAATACTAAACAGGTAAGATGCTCCCTCTGCAGATTACAGATTCTCTTCAGATTTCCGCGGTTCTGTGCAGTTTGGGACGGCCTCTAGGCTTGAGGTTTGCAGACATGTGATAGACAGTCGCTGGGTTCGGGCAGCGATGCACATTTTAATTTGAGCTGCTGTGCTGTTATAGATTCATCTGATAGAGACACAGGATATCTTTAGATTGGCACGGTTCAGGTGTTTTGAGACTTGTGGAAAGGATGGAAGTTTTACAAATATTACTATTTTTTTTTTTTTTTTTTTTTAATCAATAACTAGTGTAAATTATCAAAATCTATTGTTCTGTACATGACTGGTTTTATGTTAACCTTACAGAGGATTCTATGAAGAGAAATGTATTAAATGAATTTTCAAATTTGACAGGCCCTCGATGTGCGTCTCTTGTTTTGTGTTTTGTTGTTCTTCAGAGCCGGGCTCGCTGACAGGTTTAAAACACAACGCGTCGCTTTCCCTGGCGTTCTGCTGCCTGGACTTATTCCTGCGATATCTTTATCAACACAATCGCCATGGTTTATGTTTTTATTAACATGTCCCTTGTCATGAATAGTTCTGAGGAGTTGTTTTAGTTTTCCATCAGTTATGAACGGAGCGCGGGAGGGGACTTGAGACAAAAAATATATCTCCCAGAGACACACAGGTACTGACGCACGCATGCGCACGCACACACACACACACACACACAGGTACTGACAAACACACACGCACACACACACACGCACACACACACAGGTACTGACACACACAGGTACTGACACACACACACAAACACAGGTACTGACAAACAGACACACACACGTACTGACAAACAGACACACACACGTACTGACAAACACACTAAGACACACACACTGAGACACACACATACAGATAAAAACATAAGAACATAAGAAAGTTTCCAAACGAGAGGAGGCTCCATTCAGCCCATCTTGCTCGTTTGGTTGTTAGTAGCTTATTGATCCCAGAATCTCATCAAGCAGCTTCTTGAAGGATCCCAGGGTGTCGGTTTCAACAACATTACTGGGGAGTTGGTTCCAGACCCTCACAATTCTCTGTGTAAAAAAGTGCCTCCTATATTCTGTTCTAAATACAGATAGTGGCACACACGCTCACACACACAGGTACTAACAGACACACACACTCACAGGAACTGACACACACACACACAGGTACTGACACACACACACACACACAGGTACTGACACACACACACACACAGGTACTGACACACACACACACATACTGACACGCACACACACACAGAGGTTCACTTATGCTATGCACTTTAGCTGCCAGTTAAACATTTAACTAAATGTTAAATCTAGTTGAGAGATTTAAGTTTTATTTAAAAATTTAGCTAACTGTTAAATCTAGCTAAGAGATTTAAGATTTATTTAAATATTTAGCTGAATGTTAAATCTAGTTAAGAGATTGAAGATGTATTTAAATATTTAGCTAACTGTTAAATCTTGTAACTAGATTTCTAAATGATATCTGAATGCACACATTTATAAAAAGCTGTATTTATTTTCTCCTCATTTCTGGCAGCCCATACTAACGGCGCTCGGAACTTTCGCATTTTTAAATCCTAACGGTCTCTGCTCAGCGGAGTGGAATGTTCAGGAGCCGGTTGCCTAGCAGCGTCTCCGCCTCCTTCTCTGCCCCGCCCCCTCTCCCCCTCTCGTTGCTCCAGCTAGGAGTTCACATTCAGCTTCCTTAGATTATATAGCGCCATTCTTTACTAACTTTTACAAATGAGCTTATTGGAGGCTTCGTGTTTTAAGATGGTTCAGGTGCAGTCCGGCAGACTGACTGGAGCATCATTACAGTATACCGCACTGCGCTCGGCTTTGTGTGAAGGCTGATACACAAAATAATGAACGACTGGTAAAGAAATCACATGGATTGCTTTTTAATGCTAAATGAGTATCTGGTATTCTAAGTATTACCTACAATTAATAACTCAGCTATATTCATATTCAGAATGTGATAGAATATTAAGACAGGGTCCAGTATTAGAAATAAATAAACACGCTTTAAGAGAAACAGCAGTGATGTTTATTGACCATTCCCATCCATTCTCTATATGTTTCTACATTGTGGTTGCAATCCACAGGGACAAGGGACTCAGTGATGTTAAATAAAATAACTGGAGCCCACAATTAACCAATATAGAAAGGAAGGAGGGAGAAATGTATTGCCTGCGTGCAGTACCTTCCACTTTCCTCTATTAAATGTCATTTGCCATGTGTCTGCCCAGTTCTGAATGCTGTCTAGATCATTTTGAATGACCTTTGCTGCTGCAACAGTGTTTGCCACTCCTGGAAAACACTTTTTGACTTGTGTTTGGAACTGCAAACACAAGTCAAAAAGGAAGTTAGAAAGGCCAAGAGAGAGACAGAAATGAACATTGCTAAGGGGGCTAAAACCAATTCCAAAACGTTTTTCCAATATTATAACAGTAAGAGAGGAGGTTAAATGTCTAAGAAACACAAACGGCAAAATCGCAGACGAAGAGAAAAAAATAGCGAGTATATTAAATGATTACTTTTCACAGGTTTTTACAAAGGAAGGACTCGGACAACATGCCCCACATGTCGACCTGTTCCTATCCAGTTTTAAATAACTTTAGCATAACAGAGGCCGAACATAAGAACATAAAGTTTCCAAACGAGAGGAGGCCATTCAGCCCATCTTGCTCGTTTGGTTGTTAGTAGCTTATTGATCCCAGAATCTCATCAAGCAGCTTCTTAAAGGATCTCAGGGTGTCAGCTTCAACAACATTACTGGGGAGTTGGTTCCAGACCCTCACAATTCTCTGTGTAAAAAAGTGCCTCCTATTTTCTGTTCTGAATGCCCCTTTATCTAATCTCCATTTGTGACCCCTGGTCCTTGTTTCTTTTTTCAGGTCGAAAAAGTCCCCTGGGTCGACATTGTCTATACCTTTTAGGATTTTGAATGCTTAAATCAGATTGCCGCATAGGTCTTCTTTGTTCAACACTGAATAGATTAAATTCTTTGAGCCTGTCTGCATATGACATGCCTTTTAACCCGGGATAATTCTGGTTGTGCTGTTTAAAAGTATTTTCTTTCACAGTAAAACAGGTTTAAAAGTCTCTGTAGATCAACAGGACTGTCAGTACTGCTTCTCCAGCCCCGCTCTTTGTTCGCTGTATTTATCACATACCTCTTCATAGTCGTGCATACCGATAAATCATCTCCTGATCGCTCGTTTTATCACCAAACTCCTCGATCATGCGATCCAAGTCATTATTTTATTACTGTAACATCTCAAAACGCTCTGCAGATGTCTGTGATATTCTTTGAGCGCTGGATGCAGAAGCAGCTGTCTTGTTTGTTTATGTCCGTGTTATCTCTGTGGTGTTGAACAGCAGTGAGTAGCCGGTGAGCCCAGCGACCCGGGAATCTTTTAAGGCGAGCAAAGCGAGGTGGGAATTATTTAAGACAAGCGCAGCGAGCTGGCATCAATACATTAAAAGTAAATCTGCTCATTTTTGCTGTTTAACCTACTATTTGTTAATTAAACACGTACAACTTCAAAGAAAAGTTTTCAGTACCTGGTATTGCCAAACAGTCTCCCATCCAAGAACAAAACAAACACACATATTATTCCAACTTCCAATTGTGACATACAATTACCCATTTATACAGTCAGGTTTTTTACTGGATCAATCTAGGTAAAGCAGCAACGTGACCCCCAGCTGGGATTGAACTCACAACCCTCCAGTCAAGAGCACAGGACTCTAACAGCTACTCCACAGAGGCTGCAAGCGACGGATCACTCGTGTCTCGCTGTCTAAATCTCGGCAGCTTCCCACAAGTTTTTCTAACGTAAGGAACTACCGTTCCTCTCAATATATATAAAGTTTGAGAAAAAGGAAAACGGCTGTGTATCAAAATGATCAATAAGAAAAAAGAAGAGAAAAGGATATTTCAGGTACTCAAAAAGGTAGAATAATTGATTACAAATCAATTATCAGGACGTTTTGGACTACAAGTCCTTCATCGGCTGAATACAAAAAAACAGTGCTTTAAGAAGTTCAAAAAAATTGTAAATATACATATTCTATCACCCCTCCTCAAAAACCTACCCCGACCCCACCTCCTCCAGAGCTACCGTCCTGTCTCCCCTCCTACCCTTCCTCTCCAAAACCCTTGAGCGGACTGTACACCGCCAGCTCTCTGCTTTCCTGTCCAACCACTCTGCTTGACCCTCTCCAATCTGGCTTCCGCCTGCTCACTCCACTGAAACCGCCCCCCTGTCTGTCACCAACTCACTTAAGTGTGCCCGAGCTGCCTCTCTCCTCTGTCCTAATTCTCCTCGACTCTCTGCTGCCTTTGACACTGTTGATCACTCTATTCTACTATCATCTCTTGCTGACCTGGGGATCTCTGGCACTGCTCTGGCCTGGTTCTCCTCCTACCTCTCCAACCGCACTTACCAGGTAACCTGGCGTGGAGCAACCTCCACACCTCACCCTCTCTTAACTGGAGTCCCCAAGGGTCAGTCTTGGGTCCCTCCTGTTCTCTCTCTACACCCGCTCCCTGGGCCCCTCATCGCATCCTATGGTTTTCATACCATTTCTATGCTGATGATGCTCAGATTTTCCTCTCCTTCCCCACCTCTGACTCCACCATCTCCTCCCGTATCTCTACCTGTCTGTCTGCTATTTCCTCCTGGATGCACCTGCATCACCTCAAACTCAACCTCTCTAAATCTGACCTCCTTTTCTTTCCCTCCTCCTCCCCTCCTCTGATCCCTATCTCTGTTCCTCTGGAATCTACCACACTCTCCTCTTCCTCCACTAAGAACCTTGGAGTCACCCCTGACCCCTGCCTCTCTTATTCCCAGCACATCTCCACTCTGGCACACACTTGCCGATTCTTCCTGAGCAACATCCCAAGAATCCGACCCTTCCTCACCAACTATGCTACCCAGCTCCTGGTCCAGGCCCTGGTACTCTCCCGCCTAGACTACTGCAACTCCTCCTGGCTGGCCTCCTGCGTCCGCCACCTGTCCGCCTCCAGCTCATCCAGAACTCTGCTGCCCGCCTGGTGTTCTCTCTGCCCGCCGCCCACGCCATCCACTACTCCGCCGCCCACCTCCACTCCCCGATCACCGCCGCATCCAGTTCAAGACTCCTGTACTAGCCTACAGATGCCTTGACCAGACTGCACCCAGCTACCTCCAGACCCTCATCTCTCCCTACACCCCCACTCGACCTCTCCGCTCCGCCTGCACTAGAAGACTAGCTCTACCTCCTCTACACTCCCCTGCCTCCAGAGCCCGCTCCTTCTCCACCCTTGCTCCGCAGTGATGGAATGACCTTCCTACAGATGTCAGGACTGCCCAGTCCCTGACCACATTCGCGCCTCCTTAAGACTCACCTCTTCAAACAGCACCTGTAGAACTCCTCTGTTTGTATCCTGGGACACTATCACCCTTCATGTAAATGTGCTTTATTTTGCTCTTATCTGCCCCCTATTTTACTGCATTTAATCCTGTACTTCAGAATACTGTAATCTGCCAAGTGTTTAACCTGTAGTACTTTGTATTTAATCATATCCTGATGTAACTATCACTGTTTAATCATATCCTGATGTAACTATCACTATTATCTGCTGTATTATTGAATTGTGGTTTGTCACACTTGTACTTTGCTTGAACAAAAGTTATTGTATTTCTTGCTCTTATTGTATTACTTGTATTGTAACACTTGAAATGTATTTGCTTACGATTGTAAGTCGCCCTGGATAAGGGTGTCTGCTAAGAAATAAATAATAATAATAATAATAATAATAATAATAATAATAATAATAATAATAATAATAATAATAAATATATATATATATACATACATGAAACTTGTACTTTTTATATAGGTATATAAATGTCAATTGCTGTGGATAAACGCATCAGCGAAATCAATTAATATGACATGTAGTTTTCTAGCTTGCTATTTATTAATTTATTTATACATTTATAATATAAACATGTATTCATTTCTACATTTATTTCTTTAACAATATTTATTTCTAAATGTATTTATTCCTCTCTGCATTTGTTTAAATCATTTATTTATTTCTACCTAATAAATTATTCCTTTATTTATTTTTAATTAAACAAGGAAGTACAATTTATCAGAGATTTAGACAAGGAAGCTACATGTCACTCTTGTGTGTAATTCCATTCTATGGTATCTACCAAACAAACAGGAAACGGGAGATTTTCAGACAGGAAATAGAACATTTCTAGTATCGAGCAGCACCTTCAGGTTTTCAGTGAAAGCTGGTCAGGCTTGGGTGTAAGCTTAAAAAATGAACGCATTTCAACAACTGTGCAGCGGTGCAGCGGGCTAAGGTCGTGTGTGCTTCAAGAACGTCATGATGCAAGTTCAAACCACGGTATTTTTTTTTTTCCTGCGATATGTGCTGTTTTAAAACATAAATACATTGTTTCATATAAATGGTGTGGATATCAAACTGCTTGCACACCCTGCTTTGTTTTGACGTTGACCAACATGTGGAATCACAGGATTGGTAGATGTCCAGTTATTTAGCTTTTCTGTTTGAAAAGTCGCTACACACACCCTTAAAAAGTAGACAGAAGAGGAAGATGAAGAAGGAGGAGAATAACAATTTGACCTTAGTGTTTCAGACTTTTGGTACAGATGGTAATTCTAAGTGATTTGGTGAAAACAGCTAAACTCTTGGAGCTGTATAGAGACTCTCGGTCGTTTCAAACACGTTTTTCTAACTCCTCTCAATCCCACGACAAAAACATTGTCAATGTAAATAAACAAGTTAGAAAAACGCAACAGACGTTTAAAGGGGGATATCAAACACAAAAGCACAAGTGAAGTGACTGAGACACAAACACACACTGAGATACACACACAGACACACTGAGACACACACACACTCACTGAGACACACACACACTGACACACACACTCTGACACACACACTCTGACACACACACACACACACACACACTGAGACACACACACACTCGCACACTGAGACACACACACACACTGACACACACACACACACACTCACTGACACACACACTGACACACACTCGCACACTGAGACACACGCACACTGAGACACACGCACACTGAGACACACTCTGAGACACACTCAAACACTGAGACACACACACACACTGAGACACACACAGACACACACACGCACACTGAGACAAACACACACACTGAGACACACACACACTCACGCACACACTGAGACACACACACACTGAGACAGACACTGAGACACACACACTGAGACACACACACACACACCGAGCCAAACAGATACTGACACACACACACACACAGGTACTGACACTCATACACACGCACACACACAGGTACTGACACACACACACACACAAACACACATGCACATGCACACGCACACACACAGGTACTGACACACACACAAACACACATGCACATGCACATGCACACACACACACACACACACACAGGTACTGACCCACACACACACACACACAGGTACTGACCCGCACACACACAGATACTGACACACACAGTTAAATATTTAGCAAAATGTTAAGTCTATTTAAGAGAGATTTCAGATTTATTTAAATATTTAGCTAACTGTTAAATGTTGTAACTAGATTTCTAAATGATATCTGAATGCACACATTTATAAAAAGCTGTATTTATTTTCTCCTCATTTCTGGCAGCCCATACTAACGGGCCGGAACTTTCGTGATTTTTAAATCCTAACGGTCTCTGCTCAGCGGAGTGGAATGTTCAGGAGCGGTTGCCTCAGCAGCGCCTCCGCCTCCTTCTCTGCCCCCCCCCCTCCCTCTCTCGTTGCTCCAGCTAGAGTTCACATTCAGCTTCCTTAGATTATATAGCGCCATTCTTTACTAACTTTTACAAATGAGCTTATTGAGGCTTCGTGGTTTTTAAGATGGTTCAGGTGCAGTCCGGCAGACTGACTGCAGCATCATTACAGTATACCGCACTGCGCCGCTTTTGTGTGGAGGCTGATAC
The DNA here is from genome assembly GCA_036884735.1 of Huso huso. Classification (NCBI taxonomy): domain Eukaryota; kingdom Metazoa; phylum Chordata; class Actinopteri; order Acipenseriformes; family Acipenseridae; genus Huso; species Huso huso. The sequence goes on from JAHFZB010000532.1 coordinate 24,429, forward strand.
ACAAAATAATGAACGACTGGTAAAGAAATCACATGGATTGCTTTTTAATGCTAAATGTGTATCTGGTATTCTAAGTATTATCTACAATTAATAACTCAGCTATATTCATATTCAGAATGTGATACAGTATTAAGACAGGCTCCAGTATTAGAAATAAATAAACACGCTTTAAGAGAAACAGCAGAGATGTTTATTGCCCATTCCCATCCATTCTCTAGATGTTTCTACATTGTGGTTGCAATCTACAGGGTCAAGGGACTCAGTGATGTTAAATAAAAAAATAGAGCCTACAATTAACCAATATAGAAAGGAAGGGGGGAGAAATGTATTGCCTGCGTGCAGTACCTTCCACTTTCCTCTATTAAATGTCATTTGCCATGTGTCTGCCCAGTTCTGAATGCTGTCGAGATCATTTTGAATGACCTTTGCTGCTGCAACAGTGTTTGCCACTCCTCCTGTTTGGAACTGCAAACACAAGTCAAAAAGGAAGTTAGAAAGGCCAAGAGAGAGACTGAAATGAACATTGCTAAGGGGGTGTGAGGGAGGAGACCCTCACATTGTCTCAGTATGTATCTGGACATTTACTGCAAATGTTGATTATATTGTGTATCAGCCTCCACACAAAGCCTCCACACACACACTGAGACACACACACACTGAGACACACACACACACACACACAGACTAAGACACACACACTGAGACACACACTGAGACACACATACACACACATCATCATCATCATCGGCGATCACTCGAGTCGAGTATGATTGTCCTCCATAGGGTTTTCTATTTGTGGCTCTTCAGTTGGCTGTAAAGGCCGATCCGGGAGCCTCATATTTTGGTGCAGTGTGGGCAGGGGTGAGTGTTGGTTGTGGTTGGTAGTTGGTTCTTCCTGGTGTTGAGTCTCTCCTTGCGTAGCTGCCGCTTGTCCTCCGCGGCACAGCGAAGATCCTTTTCATGTAGTGCAGCCCCCTCTTGAATGATTTTCCTCCAGCTGTGTCTGTTTAGTACAATGTCTTCCCAGTTGTTCGAGGTGATGTTGAATTTCTTCAGGTTTGTTTTGATGTTGTCTTTGTAGTGTTTCTTTTGCCCTCCAGGGGCTCGCTGATCTTCCCTCAACTGGGAGTCCATGATCTGTTTCGGGAGGCGTGAGTTGGGCATGCGGATGACATGGCCTGTCCATCGGAGTTGGTGTTGCATTATGGTAGTGATGATGCAGTTTATGTTGGCCTCCTCCAGAACGCTGGTGTTGGTGCGTCTGTCCTCCCAGCTGATCCTCAGGATTTTCCGTAAGGATCTTTAGTGGTGTTGTTCCAGAGCTTTCAGGTGCCTACTGTAGGTGGTCCATGTTTCGGCTGCGTATAGCAGTGTGTGGAGAACAACAGCTTTGTAGACCAGGAGTTTTGTGTGGACCTGTAGGTCATGGTCTTTGAAGACTCTTTTTCTCAGTCTTGCGTAAGCTGCACTGGCACACCTCAGGAGGTGGTTTATCTCTGAGTCAATGTCTGCTTTGGAGGAGAGAACGCTGCCGAGGTATGAAAAGTGATCAACATTTTCAAGGGTGTTATTGTCGACTTGTATTGTGGGCAGAGTAGAGGGCTTTTTGGGTGGCGGTTGGTGAAGAACTTGCGTCTTCTTTATATTCAAGGCTAGACCCAGGATCCTGTATGCCTTGGCAAAAGCATTCAGGACACACTGGAGGTCTTCTGCGGAGTGCGCTGCGATGGCATCATCGTCGGTGTACTGAAGCTCCATGATGGTGGTGGTGACGACTTTGCTTTTAGCCTTGAACCTGTTGAGGTTGAAGAGCCTGCCATCTGTTCGGTACAGGATTTGAATTCCCTGTGGCAGGTCTTGGCCAATGAGGTGAAAAAAGGCAGCAATGAAAACGGGAAACAGGGTGGGTGTGATGATGCAGCCCTGTTTGACCCCTGAATCCACAGTGAGGGGCTCTGACTCAGAGCCGCTGTTTGACCCCTGACTCCACAGTGAGGGGCTCTGACTCAGAGCCGCTGTTTGACCCCTGACTCCACGTGAGGGGCTCCGACTCAGAGCCGCTGTTCGACCCCTGTCTCCACAGTGAGGGGCTCTGACTCAGAGCCGCTGTTTGAACCCTGTCTCCACAGTGAGGGGCTCCGACTCAGAGCCGCTGTTCGACCCCTGTCTCCACAGTGAGGGGCTCGGACTCAGACGCTGTTTGACCCCTGTCTCCACAGTGAGGGGCTCTGACTCAGAGCCGCTGTTGCTGAGCACTGTGGCAGACATGCCGTCATGCAGCAGCCTCAGTTTTCCGACAAACTTGTCAGGGCAGCCGTATTTCGAGAGAATCCGCCAGAGAGCGTGGCAGTTAACTGTGTCAAAGGCTTTCGTTAGGTCTATGAAGGCCAAGTACAATGGTGCTTTTGTTCCCGGCGTTTCTCTTGTAGTTGGCATGCTGTGAAGATCACGTCTGCAGTACCTCTGGATGGGCGGAAACCACACTGCGATTCTGGGAGAACTTCTTCAGACAAGGGTAGAAGTACTTTGCCAGTGGTTGACAGGAGGGAGATGCCCCTGTAGTTCCCACAATCTGCCTTGTCTCCCTTTTTGAAGATTGTCACTATCAGAGCGTCCCTGAGCTCCGAGGGCAGTTCTTGTCACTGTCAGAGCGTCCCTGAGCTCCGAGGGCAGTTCTTGTCACTATCAGGGCGTCCCTGAGCTCCGAGGGCAGTTCGTGTCACTGTCAGAGCGTCCCTGAGCTCCGAGGGCAGTTCTTGTCACTATCAGAGCGTCCCTGAGCTCCGAGGGCAGTTCTTGTCACTATCAGGCGTCCCTGAGCTCCGAGGGCAGTTCTTGTCACTATCAGGGCGTCCCTGAGCTCCGAGGGCAGTTCTGGTCACTATCAGAGCGTCCCTGAGCTCCGACGGCAGTTCTTGTCACTATCAGGGCGTCCCTGAGCTCCGACGGCAGTTCTTGTCACTATCAGAGCGTCCCTGAGCTCCGAGGGCAGTTCTTGTCACTATCAGGGCGTCCCTGAGCTCCGACGGCAGTTCTTGTCACTATCAGGGCGTCCCTGAGCTCCGAGGGCAGTTCTGGTCACTATCAGGGCGTCCCTGAGCTCCGACGGCAGTTCTGGTCACTATCAGGGCGTCCCTGAGCTCCGACGGCAGTTCTGGTCACTATCAGGGCGTCCCTGAGCTCCGACGGCAGTTCTTGTCAATAGCAGAGCGTCCCTGAGCTCCGAGGGCAGTTCTTGTCAATAGCAGAGCGTCCCTGAGCTCCGAGGGCAGTTCTTGTCACTAGCAGAGCGTCCCTGAGCTGTGAGGGCAGTTCTTCCTTATCCCAGATCTTATCTTATCTTCCTTATCCCAGAACACACACACACACACACAGGTACTGACACACACAGGTACTGACACACAGGTACTGACAAACACACACATTCACAGGTACTGACACACACACACACACACAGACACAGGTACTGACACACACACACAAATGTTAAATCTAGCTAAGATTTAATATTGTAATGTTGTGTTTAATCTTGTAACTAGATTTCTAAATGATATCTGTATGAACAGTTGCCTAGCAGCGTCTCCCCCTCCTTCTCTGCCCCGCCCCCTCTCTCCCTCTCTCGTTGCTCCAGCTAGGAGTTCACATTCAGCTTCCTTAGATTATATAGCGCCATTCTTTACTAACTTTTACAAATGAGCTTATTGGAGGAGCTTGTGTTTTAAGATGGTTCAGGTGCAGTCCGGCAGACTGACTGCAGCATCATTACAGTATACCGCGACCGCGCTCGGCTTTGTGTGGAGGCTGATACACAAAATAATGAACAACTGGTAAAGAAATCACATGGATTGCTTTTTAATGCTAAATGTGTATCTGGTATTCTAAGTATTACCTACAATTAATAACTCAGCTATATTCATATTCAGAATGTGATACAGTATTAAGACAGGGTCCAGTATTAGAAATAAATAAACACGCTTTAAGAGAAACAGCAGTGATGTTTATTAACCATTCCCATCCATTCTCTATATGTTTCTACATTGTGGTTGCAATCCACAGGGTCAAGGGACTCAGCGATGTTAAATAAAAAACTAGAGCCCACAATTAACCAATACAGAAAGGAAGGGGGGAGAAATGTATTGCCTGCGTGCAGCACCTTCCACTTTCCTCTATTAAATGTCATTTGCCATGTGTCTGCCCAGTTCTGAATGCTGTCGATCATTTTGAATGACCTTTGCTGCTGCAACAGTGTTTGCCACTCCTCCTATTTTTGTGTCGTCTACAAATTTAACAAGTTTGCTTACTATACCAGAATCAAAATCATTAATGTAGATTAGGAATAGCAGAGGACCTAATACTGATCCCAATGTGCATTATAAATATCATATGGGAGATACTGAAATTGAAGAAGGAATCTATGAAAAAGACCCAGGGGTTTGTGCTGGCTCAGAAATGTCTTCATCTAGACAACGTGGGGAAGCTATAAAAAAAGGCCAACAAGATGCTCGGATATATTATGAAAAGTGTTGAAATTAAATCAAGGGAAGTAATGTTAAAACTTTACAATGCATTAATAAGACCTCATCTAGAATATTGTGTTCAGTTCTGGTCACCTCGTTACAAAAAGGATATTGCTGCTCTAGAAAGAGTGAAAAGAAGAGCAACCAGAATTATCCCAGGTTTAAAAGGCATGTCATATGCAGACAGGCTAAAAGAATTGAATCTATTAGTTGTTATCTGGATTAATTCAGCTTGCTTTAGCTGAGTAATGTATGGGGAAAATACAAATGTAATAACGTTACTGTAAAAAGCAACACAAATGCTTTGAGTGGAAGTGTTTTTTTAAGTGCAAGTAGAGTGTTATGAAGGTTACCTGAGTGTGCTGAAAACACTCCCCAGTGTGGTTTTGTGTGCGTGTGTTTTCAGTGTACCACACCCGGTCAAACTCCACTTTCTGATTGAATTTACTGTAAGTGCACCCTCTATCAGAAATCACATGGGTGAAACCGGCCAATCACAGCTGTCAGGAGTGTGGTACTTTTTAAACCGCGCCCCGTGCTAGAACTCAGAGCTGCTGTGAAACTGAACAAAACAACTCAATAAAGTGGGTTTAGCATTTATAACCCGCAGTCAAAGTCCAGGAAACAAAGTTCTGTGTAATCAGTATTAGAACATAAGAAAGTTTACAAACGAGAGGAGGCCATTCAGCACATCTTGCTCGTTTGGTTGTTAGTAGCTTATTGATCCCAGAATCTCATCAAGCAGTTTCTTGAAGGATCCCAGGGTGTCAGCTTCAACAACATTACTGGGGAGTTGGTTCCAGACCCTCACAATTCTCTGTGTAAAAAAGTGCCTCCTATTTTCTGTTCTGAATGCCCCTTTATCTAATTTCCATTTGTGACCCTTGGTCCTTGTTTCTTTTTTCAGGTAAAAAAAGTCCCCTGGGTCGACATTGTCTATACCTTTTAGGATTTTGAATGCTACAATCAGATCACCGCGTAGTCTTCTTTGTTCAAGACTGAATAGATTCAATTCTATTAGCCTGTCTGCATACGACATGCCTTTTAAACCTGGGATAATTCTGGTTGCTCTTCTTTGCAATCTTTCTAGAGCAGCAATATCCTGCTGAGCAGAACTAAACACAATATTCTAGGTGTGTTCTTACTAATGCATTGTAAAGTTTTAACATTACTTCCCTTGATTTAAATTCAACACTTCTCACAATATATCCGAGCATCTTGTTGGCCTTTTTATAGCTTCCCCACATTGTCTAGATGAAGACATTTCTGAGTCAACATAAACTCCTAGGTCTTTTTCTTAGATTCCTTCTTCAATTTCAGTATCTCCCATATGATATTTATAATGCACATTTTTATTGTCTGCGTGCAATACCTTACACTTTCATTTGCCATGTGTCTGCCCAGTTCTGAATGCTGTCTAGATCATTTTGAATGACCTTTGCTGCTGCAACAGTGTTTGCCACTCCTCCTATTTTTGTGTCATCTGCAAATTTAACGAGTTTGCTTACTATACCAGAATCTAAATCATTAATGTAGATCAGGAATAGCAGAGGACCTAATACTGATCCCTGTGGTACACCACTGGTTACCTCGCTCCATTTTGAGGTTTCTCCTCTAATCAGTACTTTCTGTTTTCTACATGTTAACCACTCTCTAATCCATATGCATGCCTTTCCTTGAATCTTGAATATATTTCTTCTTCTCCTCCATTCGTAGTGAAGAAGAGTACAAAGGCGCTCCTGCATTATTATTATTATTATTATTATTATTTATTTCTTAGCAGACGCCCTTATCCAGGGCGACTTACAATCGCAAGCAAATACAAATACATTCAAGTGTTAAAATACAAGTAATACAATAAGAGCAAGAAATACAATAATTTTTTCAAGTGTGACAAACCACAATTCAATAATACAGCAGATAATAGTGAAAGTTACATCAGGATATGATTAAATAGTGATAGTTACATCAGGATATGATTAAGTACAAAATACTACAGGTTAAACACTTGGCAGATTACAATATTCTGAGGTACAGGATTAAATGCAGTAAAATAGGGGGCAGATAAGAGCAAAATAAAGCATATTTTAAATGAAGGGTGATAGTGTCTCAGGATACAACAGAGGAGTTCTACAGGTGCTGTTTGAAGAGTTGAGTCTGAAGGAGGTGCCGGAATGTGGTCAGGGACTGGGCAGTCCTGACATCTGTAGGAAGGTCGTTCCACCACTGCGGAGCAAGGGTGGAGAAGGAGCGGGCTCGGGAGGCAGGGGAGCGTAGCGGAGGTAGAGCCAGTCTTCTAGTGCAGGCGGAGCGGAGAGGTCGAGTGGGGGTGTAGGGAGAGATGAGGGTCTGGAGGTAGCTGGTGCAGTCTGATCAAGGCATCTGTAGGCTAGTACAAGAGTCTTGAACTGATGCGAGCGGTGATCGGGAGCCAGTGGAGCGAGCGGAGTAGTGGAGTAGCGTGGGCGGCGAGGTAGAGAGAACACCAGGCGAGCAGCAGAGTTCTGGATGAGCTGGAGCGGACGGGTGGCGGACGAGGGAGGCCAGCCAGGAGGGAGTTGCAGTAGTCTAGGCGGGAAAGTACCAGGGCCTGGACCAGGAGCTGGGTTGCATAGTTGGTGAGGAAGGGTCGGATTCTTCGGATGTTGCTCAAGAAGAATCGGCAAGTGCGTGCCAGAGTGGAGATGTGCTGGGAATAAGAGAGGCAGGGGTCCAGGGTGACTCCAAGGTTCTTAGCTGAGGAAGAGGGAGAGAGTGTGGTAGATTCCAGAGGAACAGAGATAGAGAGATCAGAGGAGGGGGAGGAGGAGGGAAAGAAAAGGAGGTCAGATTTAGAGAGGTTGAGTTTGAGGTGATGCAAGTGCATCCAGGAGGAAATAGCAGACAGACAGGTAGAGATACGGGAGGAGATGGTGGAGTCAGAGGTGGGGAAGGAGAGGAAAATCTGAGCATCATCAGCATAGAAATGGTATGAGAAACCATAGGATGCGATGAGGGGCCCAGGGAGCGGGTAGAGAGAGAACAGGAGAGGACCCAAGACTGACCCTTGGGGACTCCAGTTAAGAGAGGGTGAGGTGTGGAGGTTGCTCCACGCCAGGTTACCTGGTAAGTGCGGGGTTGGAGAGGTAGGAGGAGAACCAGGCCAGAGCAGTGCCAGAGATCCCCAGGTCAGCAAGAGATGATAGTAGAATAGAGTGATCAACAGTGTCAAAGGCAGCAGAGAGGTCGAGGAGAATTAGGACAGAGGAGAGAGAGGCAGCTCGGGCACACTTAAGTGAGTTGGTGACAGACAGGAGGGCGGTTTCAGTGGAGTGAGCAGAGCGGAAGCCAGATTGGAGAGGGTCAAGCAGAGAGTGGTTGGACAGGAAAGCAGAGAGCTGGCGGTGTACAGTCCGCTCGAGGGTTTTGGAGAGGAAGGGTAGGAGGGAGACAGGACGGTAGCTCTGGAGGAGGTGGGGTCGAGGTAGGTTTTTGAGGAGGGGAGGATCGAGGCTTTTTTGAAGGCAGAGGGAAGATACCAGAAAGTAGAGAGGTGTTGAGGAGGGAGGAGATGAAGGGGAGTAGAGCAGGAGCAGCAGCTTGAAAGAGGTGAGGGGGGGGGGTCCAAGGCACACGTGGTGGGTTTGTGACCCTGGAGCAGGGAGGAGAGGTCAGAGTCTGAGAGGGGCAAGAAGGTGGAGAAGGAGGGTGAGTTAGTAGGGGTTGCAGTGGGTGTAGGAGTTGGAGCGGGAGGGGGTGGGGAGGAGAGGTGTTAAAGAGTTTATGGATATCTGAAATTTTAGAAGAGAAGAAGGAGGCAAAGTCATCAGGGGAGATAGAGGAGGGAGGAGGAGGGGGGGAGGGTTTAGGAGGGAGGAGAAGGTAGAGAATAGTTTACGTGGGTTGTTAGTGGAGGCTTGGATTACAGATTGGAAATAAGCACATTTAGCAGAGGAGAGAGTAGAGGAGAAGGAGGAGAGGAGAGTGCGGTAAAGGTCTAGGGCAGCAGGGAGTTTGGTTCTCTTCCATTTCTTTTCAGCAGATCGCAGTGTGATTCTTGCCGAGCGGAGCGCAGAGGAGAGCCAGGGATGGGGAGGGGAGGGGCGAGCAGGACGGGAGGTGAGGGGACAGAGGGAGTCGAGGGAGGAGGTGAGTGAGGAGAAGAGGGTGGAGGTAGCAGAGTCTATGGAGAGTTGTGAGAAGGAGTCGATAGGAGGGAGGTGAGAGAGAGCAGTGGAGGCAAGGACAGAGGGGGAGAGAGAGCGGAGGTTACGGCGAGAGGTGACAGTGGGGGTAGGAGGAGCAGGGAGAGACAGAGAAAAGAGATGAAATAGTGATCAGAGAGGTCCAGGGGGGTGACAGAGAGGGTGGAGGGGCAGCAGGCCCTGGAGAAGGTGAGGTCCAGTTGACGGCCAGCTTTGTGGATATTATTCTTATTTATTTCTTAGCAGACGGCCTTATCTAGGGCGACTTACAATTGTTACAAGTTATCACATTATACACTTTTTTATTTATTTATATACAATTCCCCATTTATACAGTTGGGTTTTTACTGGAGCAATCTAGGTAAGGTACCTTGCTCAAGGGTACAGCAGCAGTGTCCCCCACCAGGGATTGAACCCACGACCCTCCAGTCAAGAGTCCAGAGCTCTAACCACTACTCCACACTGCTGCATTGTTTTGCAGTTTGCAATAATAGTCTTTAAGAGATGATAACTTTAACCCCCGTAACATATCCAGCATATGCAGAGGGGGAGGGGGAGGTTCGTCAAGGTGAAAGTGAAAGTAGCGGCAGATTGCTATAAAAGTGAGTCGAGTCCTTACACCAGCCAGCAGACGTATCTCTTCTCCTGGGTCTCTGAACACTTGCACACGACCGGACCGAACCAGCTCAGAACCAAACCCACACCTGCTCCAGGCTACACTGTTTACTGTAAATTCCAGGTAAAAATAAAATTATTATATATATATATATATATATATATATATATAATTAAATCAAATATATTATTAAAATCCTCTCATTTGTTTAGCCTAATTATTATTATGTCTCATAAAAAATTAAAGAAAATGGTCCAGTAAATGTTACTCATATAATAATCTTAAATATTACTTAAACCATTGATTTTGGTACATTTACTAAGATCACTTCAATTGTGAGCTCTCTGCATGACTTACCATGAAAATGAAATAAATTGACATGAATAAGTGATGTAGTATTGGTGCTTAGTTACCATGCAAACACTTTGAATTCTAATACTAATAATGATAAATGCTTCTGTGTTTTTGACCTATTAGTGTATTTGAAGTCTTTTTGTATGGATTTCTTTTTCTGCAATCACTAACACTCTCACTAATTTGCTGTTTCTGTTCTGGGCTGGGCTGCCACTTGTACAGTTATCATACAACCCCTCCTTAAAGCACGTTTTAAAAAAGATTGATTTATTTGCCAGATAGTTTCAGTGGCATTGCAAGGAAATTTTAAAAAGGGCAGACACAAATAAATCAAATCAAATCACAAAAATAAAAAGTTAACTTTTGTTTTTAGATAAAGAATAACGCGGCCATGAGCAACTCAGAATCGGACCGCATCGGCAGCAGGCGCAAAAGATCATCAACTTCATCCCAGGAGTCAACTTGGCTTACAACGCCACCCGAGGCGTTGTGTATGCCGCGAAGGGAAACGGGCCAGAGGTGACCAAGAGTGGTATCGCGGTAGCCAGAGGGCTGGCTGGAGTGGTGGGGGGGCCGGTTGGCATGATGTTTGCTGGGCCGGTTGGCGAGGTGTTGGCTGGGCCGGTTGGCGGGATGTTGGCTGGGCCGGTTGGCGAGGTGTTGGCTGGGCCGGTTGGCGGGATGTTGGCTGGGCCGGTTGGCGGGTGTTGGCTGGGCCGGTTGGCGAGGATGTTGGCTGGGCGGTTGGCGGGATGTTGGCTGGGCGGTTGGCGTAGGTGTTGGCTGGGCGGTTGGCGGATGTTGGCTGGGCGGTTGGCGGGTGTTGGCTGGGCGGTTGGCGGGTGTTGGCTGGGCGGTTGCGGATGTTGGCTGGGCGGTGGCGAGGATGTTGGCTGGACCGGTTGGCGGGATGTTGGCTGGGCGGTTGGCGGATGTTGGCTGGGCCGGTTGGCGGGATGTTGGCTGGGCCGGTTGGCGAGGTGTTGGCTGGGCCGGTTGGCGGGATGTTGGCTGGGCCGGTTGGCGGGATGTTGGCTGGGCCGGTTGGCGAGGTGTTGGCTGGGCCGGTTGGCGGGATGTTGGCTGGGCCGGTTGGCGAGGTGTTAGCCACCGTCGGGGCAGCGGCCCTTGATGTTGCAATAAAGAATAAGGATTAAGAAGAGCAGTTAAGGGAGAGGGGAGCACGACGCTGTGAGAGGAGGGTGACCCCACACTCCCACTTTCTTCTATACACACACCACACTCATGTCCTAATATATAAACACAATATACAATGTCTGTACCTATGTGACGTGTTTAGAGAATTTTTCAATAAAATGAGTTTCTGTCACAGCGCTTCTCTTGGAGTGGTGTGTTTTGAAACAATGGTCTGATTAGATTGGGTATTAGTTCAGCAGAGGGTTCAGTCTTGAATAAGTGTAATGTAATGAAAATGAATGGGGTTCCGGTGAATAGAATTGGGAAAGTGAGGGGAAAACAACCGCACACAACACACTGCTGCCCCCGAGTGGTGCACATTGGTAATGCAGCCCAATATTATTCCCAGTACAGTACACTGCAGCACAGTGAGAGGGGTTATCGCTAGCGGAACAAAGTGGAATTTGGTCCGTGTAACTTGTATCAGTTCAATTTGTAGAACAGTTGCTGAAAAAAAATCAGATATGGTCTCATGTTTTCATTTTTCCGTTCACAATTAGAAAACTGAAAAAATTATGTTTTGGTGAAAATTACCATAACTTTGTTTTTTAGTGTATTAAAACATAAAACAAACAAAATAATTAGTCAACATTACACATTTTTTTAACTCGTTAAAAAAGGAAAACGAAACAACGGTGTAACTTGAAAATAGTTTCTATTTGTGCAATGAAAGGGTCATAGTCAGCCTGCAGCATAACGGCGTGGGAGAACTGCAGACACGTGGAAACGAAAAACAAATCAAATCCATGTACAAAAGGGTTTGTTGTTATATTGTTATTATTTTAAGTATTTTCATTTTTATTATTTAAATATTTCAAACGGTACGCATGTGTGTAGTAGGGTCATTATTATTATTATTATTATTATTATTATTATTATTATTATTATTATTATTGTTTTGCATGTGTGTTTTGCATGACATTTGTCTCGAGGATAGTTTGATGTATTTTGATTTCTCTTCTGCTCGTCCTGAGAGCGCAGGGAGAGCTTCCATGACTATAGTCTAGCGTACCGAGGGCTGTATTTGGACCGTGAGTTTTACTTCCAGCCCGGGTCATAGCGTGTCGGGGTTTCGGGTCGGTGTCGGCTGTTTTCAGGCTGTATCATTAATGTCCGTTGTTCTAGTGAATTGCTCTCCCGCTCCTGCAGTAGGGACTCTCCTGTTTTATATGCTGTCATTATTTTAGCGTTGCGTGCATGCATGGCCGTCGACAGCCGTCATGGGCCCCGGGGAAGGATTGGTATGTCCCATGCCAAAAATAAACCACTCATCTCTGCTCTTAACTAATAGCCTGTGTTGGTCAATATATTTGTATTTTAAGCAATATAACGGATCATTCTCTAATTGTGTTTACCACCAGCTGAAGAAAGTACTTTATTTTACACGATACCATTTTTCTAACAAACGGCTGCAACATGTTGTTTTAAGCAAATTATAGATCTTAATAATATAATAATTCATACTGTGGTATATATTGTGCAACTTTAGGGTTCTTCTAAAGTTTTTTAAAGTGTTTAAAAAATACATAAAATTGTGATGCCTTTTTCAGCTTTTTGGTGTGGTAAAATATGAAATGTGAAAGTTCAAATCATTGTGTGAAAGGAAGCGTTTGACAGCGCCTGGATACACAATCATTACACCACAGAAGCACATCGGCTCGGTGTGCAGGACGGGAGTTGTTATTTTTAATGTGGTGGTGGGAACGCAAAGGGTCTTGTGCAGGGCTAGTTGTTTTAAAATATTTTAAAACAACTATCTCTCCCTACACCCCCACTCGACCTCTCCGCTCCGCCTGCACTAGAAGACTGGCTCTACCTCCTCTACGCTCCCCTGCCTCCAGAGCCCGCTCCTTCTCCACCCTTGCTCTGCAGTGGTGGAATGACCTTCCTACAGATGTCAGGACTGCCCAGTCCCTGACCACATTCCGGCGCCTCCTCAAGACTCACCTCTTCAGACAGCACCTGTAGAACTCCTCTGTTTGTATCCTGGGACACTATCACCCTTCATTTAAATGTGCTTTATTTTGCTCTTATCTGCCCCCCATTTTACTGCATTTAATCCTGTACTTCAGAATACTGTAATCTGCCAAGTGTTTAATCTGTAGTATTTTGTATTTGATCATATCCTGATGTAACTATCACTATTTAATCATATCCTGATGTAACTATCACTATTATCTGCTGTATTATTGAATTGTGGTTTGTCACACTTGTACTTTGCTTGAACAAAAGTTATTGTATTTCCTGCTCTTATTGTATTACTTGTATTGTAACACTTAATGTATTTGCTTACGATTGTAAGTCGCCCTGGATAAGGGCGTCTGCTAAGAAATAAATAATAATAATAATAATAATAATATATAAAAATCCCCGTCCTCCACGCCCTCTCGGTGGGCCTGCGTGCTGTACTTTGTATTTTATATATATTTATGTAGGGGATATCTTGTTGTTTTTATTGAGAATGATATAGTTGTAAAAAGTGCTCTAATTATTTACAGCGTGTTGCCTCTTGTACAGATGCACTGAAATGAGTATCACCTGTTTTAAATTAGTTAACATAAGCATAAGAACTGGCAAGCATATTATTGTGGTCTGCATCAGTGGCGTCATGCCCACTGGGCACGGCGGCACGTGCCCCCCCAAATATGCTACAAACAATGTTTTAATAGTCCTGCATCCACGTCTAAATAATTGAGTGAATATGTTAAAAATTAGTATATTAACCAGAGCTGTTTGGAAACCAATGACTTGATTCACGTGAGACCCACACAATAACAAGAGATACTTAATGACTGGATAAACAATGTGAATGCCGCGCTATTTTTTGGATTATGAATATTATTTACCGTTTGGAGATGATTTTCCTCTATACCGGGTAATTTGGCGACGGTCCCTTACAGCAAGTTCATGCCCTCTGTGTTTCGCTCGGTAGCAGCTCTGCTCTGTTCTTTAGTTACTGTTTTACCGTAAGTCTTTATCGCCATATTTGTAAGAGTAATTATATGTATAAAGCATATATTAGTTTTCGTATTTGTAAAATGCTTAAAATGTCAGTTTATGTCTGTGGCAGAGCAGGGCTCTGCCCTTAGAAATACTGGCAGGGGAGGAGTTAAATTCTCCTCCCTGCCCAGGTTGATTGCTTCAGGTGGGAGCAATCCACCAATTAATTATTCAATTATTATTCAGCCACCTGGCATAAAAGGAGGCCTCAGCCTCCCATTTGGGGGAGAGTATTCTAGAAGGAGAAGAAGCAAGAAGCAAGAAGCAAGAAGCAAGAAGTCAAGAGTGTTTTGTGTGTGCTGTTTTTCTGTTTGTTTTTTGACCAGTGAAGGCAATGCCCAGCCTGGAAGCCGTATTTTTGTAAGTTTTGTTTTGTGTATTTTCTGTTTAAAACCCTTTTTGTTTGGCCCTCGTGCCGGTTTATTTTGTATTTCTGTGAATTCAAAACTTTATTTTGAACTTTCAAACTGTCTCTGAGCCTCACCCTCTGCCAATCCTGTCACATTTGGTGTCAGAAGTGGGATAACGCCACCTGGAGGCTGAGGGCAGTATTTTTTTTTTTTTTTTTTTTTGAATTTTGTGAGTTTTTTTTTTTGAAAAAAAAAGAGAGAAATGGAGCTGGCCCAGGAGGAGGTGGATGACAACTGGGAGCTGTTTTTAAAAGGGCTCGCGGCAGAGTTGTGCCCCGGCTGTGGGGCATATGGGCACACAGTGGCCATCTGCCCCACCCAGTATGAGGAGGAGGAGGAGCTGCCGCTGCAAACAGAGGGGAGAAGGAGGCAGAGAGGAAGGAAGACATGGGAGGAAGAGGAGTGGTGCACCCAGTGCATGCAGTACGGGCACGAGGAGCACCACTGCCCGGAGCTGTTACAGGACACAGACCTGGAGTGGGAGGAGCCCGAACGTCCTGCGCCTGAGTGGGAGGAGCCCGAACGCCCTGGCGCCTGAGTGGGAGGAGCCCAACGTCCTGCGCCTGAGTGGGAGGAGCCCGAACGTCCTGCGCCTGAGTGGGAGGAGCCCGAACGTCCTGCGCCTGAGTGGGAGGAGCCCGAACGTCCTGCGCCTGAGTGGGAGGAGCCCGAACGTCCTGCGCCTGAGTGGGAGGAGCCCGAACGTCCTGCGCCTGAGTGGGAGGAGCCCGAACGCCCTGCGCCTGAGTGGGAGGAGCCCGAACGCCCAAAGCCCAAGAGGGGGATTCGGTGCGCCCAGAGCCCAAGAGGGGGGATTCGGTGCGCCCAGAGCCCAAGAGGGGGAGTCGGTGCGCGCCCAGAGCCCAAGAGGGGGGGGGGTCGCCCAGAGCCCAAGGGAGGGGAGTCGGTGCGCCCAGAGCCCAAGAGGGGAAGTCAAAGGCCCAGAGCCCAAGAGGGGAAGTCGGTGCGTCCAGAGCCCAAGAGGGGGAAGTCGGTGCGTCGAGAGTCAGAAGAGGTGGAGCTGCCGTCCCGAGAGCCAGAAGGGAGAAGGTTGAAGTCCCTCAGCAGCCCTTGCACATGCTGCTGAGAGGAGCTCAGGGGAGGCGCACCTGACTGTGACGACAGGAGGTGCCAGCCCGATTTCAGAGACCACTAGAATGGCCACAGCCACCACCGCAAATGCCGGAGTGGCCGCTGTCTCCGCCTGCTGTTCCAGAGGGTCTGTCTGCTGTTCCTGAGGGTCCCCCGTCTCCACCTGCTGTTCCAGAGGGTCTGTCTGCTGTTCCTGAGGGTCCCCCGTCTCCACCTGCTGTTCCAGAGGGTCTGTCTGCTGTTCCTGAGGGTCCCCCGTCTCCACCTGCTGTTCCAGAGGGTCTGTCTGCTGTTCCTGAGGGTCCACCGTCTCCACAGGTTGTTCCAGAGAGTCTGTCTGCTATTCCTGAGGGTCCGCCGTCTCCGCCTGCTGTTCGTGAGCGGTCGCCGTTCCCGCCTCCGCCAGCAGAGGGAGACGAGCTGCTGTTCCCGCCTCCGCCAGCAGAGGTGCCACCATCGCTGCTCCTGCTGGAGGGTCCCGGTTCCCTACCAGCGTTCATGGGCTTTGAAGGTCCGGGGCCCCCGCTATTGAAGGAAGCTTGGGGGATCCGGCATCAACCCCGCCCACCACCGCCCGTTGAAATAGCCCACCCAAGGGACATAAGGGGACTCTTGGGGGGAGGGCTTGGGTTCAAAGGGGGGGATGTTTGGCCGATTATGCGGCCTCCATTACTTTTAATGCGTGGAGGGAGGTATGTGGCAGAGCAGGGCTCTGCCCTTAGAAATACTGGCAGGGAAGGAGTTAAATTCTCCTCCCTGCCAAGGTTGATTGCTTCAGGTGGGAGCAATCCACCAATTAATTATTCAATTATTATTCAGCCACCTGGCATAAAAGGAGGCCTCAGCCTCCCATTTGGGGGAGAGTATTCTAGAAGGAGAAGAAGCAAGAAGCAAGAAGCAAGAAGCAAGAGTGTTTTGTGTGTGCTGTTTTTCTGTTTGTTTTTTGACCAGTGAAGGCAATGCCCAGCCTGGAAGCCGTATTTTTGTAAGTTTTGTTTTGTGTGTATTTTCTGTTTAAAACCCTTTTTGTTTGGCCCTCGTGCCGGTTTATTTTGTATTTTTGTGAATTAAA
>JAHFZB010000533.1:0-40838 GCA_036884735.1 Huso huso
GGTCGCTGGTCCCATGAGCGCGCTGGGGAGGTGCCAGGTACCAGTTGGAGAGCCGCTGGGGTCCATGCGTCCTGGGGATGTGCCAGTTACCAATTGGCAAACCTCTGGGACCCTGCGCTGGGTCGCTGGGCCCAGTGCTTGTGCTGGGGATGTACCAGGGACCATTCGGCGAGCCGCTGGGACTCCGCGCGAAGTCGCTGGGGACCTTTTCGTGCTGGGGATGTGCAAGGGCATATTTGAAGAGCCGTTGGGACCCCGCACGGGGTCGCTGGGCCCCGTGTGCATGCTGGGGAGGGTCCAGGGACCATTTGGCAAGCTGCTGGGACCCCTAGCGATGTTTTTGTGGCCTGGGCGCGCGCTGGGGATGTGCCAGGGATCATTTGCGAGCCGCTTGGACCCCGTCTTGATGGTTGCTGGGGCCCGTGTTTTGTGCTGTGGGGATGTGCCTGGGACCATTTACGACCCAAAGGGACTCCATGCCTGCTAGCTGGGGCCCGTGTGCGCGCTGGGGAAGTGCCAGGGACCATTCTGCGAGCTGCTGGGACCCCGCGCTGGGTCGCTGGGCCCCGTGGGCGCATTGCGGAGGTGCAAGGGATCAATTGCGGAGCCTCTTGGACCCTGCACAAAGTCGCAGTGCCCTGTGCGTGCACTGGGTAGGTGCCAGGGATCATTTGCCGCTGGGACCCCGCACGGGGTCGCTGGGCTCCGTGCGCGTGCTGGGGCGGAGCCATGTACCATTTGCGAGCCGCTGGGACCCAGCGCCCGGTTCTGGGGCCTCGGGCGGCGCTGGGGACTCGCCAGGGACCATTTGACGAGCCGCTGGGATCCCGCGAGAAGTCGTTGTGCCCCGTGCGCCCCCCTGGGAAGGCGCCAGGGACCATTTGGCGAGCCGCTGGGACTCCGTGCGCACTGGGGGGGGCAGGGACCTTTTGGCAAGCAGCTGGGACCCCGCGCTAAGTTGCTGGGGCCCATGCACGTGCTGGTGAGGTTCCAGGTACCATTTGGCGAGCCGCTGGGACCCCGCGCGAAGTCGCTGCTCCGTGGGCAAGCTGGGGCGGTGCCAGGGACCTTTTGGGAAGCCGCTGTGACTCCACGCCTGGTAGCTGGGGCCTGTGCGTGCACTGGGAAGGTTCCAGGGACCATTTGGTGAGCCGCTGGGATCCCGCATGGGGTCGATGGGCCCTGTGTGCGTGCTGGGGAGGTGCCAGGGACCAGTTTGCGACACTCTGGGACCCCATGCGAAGTCGCTGGGGCCCACCGTGTTCTGGGGAGGTGCCAGGGACCATCTGGCCAGCCAATCGGACCTGTGGGGTCTCTGGCGCCCATGTGCGTGCTGGGGAGGTGCCAGGGATCATTTGGCGACCCCTGGGACCCCACGCGATGTCGCTGGGGCCCGTCTGTGCGCTGGGGATGTTCCCGGGACCATTCGGCAAGCCGCTGGGACACCCGCGGGGTCGCTGGTGCCCGTGCGGCGCTGGGGGATGTGCCAGGGACCATTTGGCGAGCCTCTGGGACCCCACGTGAAGTCGCTGGGGCCCATCGTATTCTGGGGAGGTGCCAGGGACCATTTGGCGAGCCACTCGGACCCAGCGAGGGGTCTCTGGTCCCCGTGTGCACACTGGGGATGGGCCAGGGACCATTTGGGAAGCCGCTGGGACACCGCGAAGTCGCTGGTGCCCGTGCTTGCGTGCTGGAGGTGCCAGGCACCATCTGGCCAGCCGCTGGACCCCCAGCGGGGTCTCTGGCACCCATGTGCGTGCTGGGGAGGTGCCAGGGACAGTTTGGCAAGCCGCTTTGAGGACGTGCAAAGTCGCTGGGGGCCCGTGCGCTTGCTGGGGAGGTGCCAGTTACCATTTGTTGTGACGCTGGGACCCGGCGCGGGTCGCTGCGGGTGCGTGCACACGCTGGTGAGGTGCAAGGGACAATTTGGCAACCCGCTGGGACTCCGCATGGGGTCGCTGGGGGCGTGCACACGCTGGTGAGGTGCCAGGGACCATTTGGCGAGCCGCTCGGACCCGCCTGGGGTCTCTGGGGCCCGATGTGTGTGCTGGGGATGTGCCAGGGATCATTTGGCGAGCAGCTGGGACCCTGCGCGTGAAGTCGCCTGTCCCCATGCGCGCTGGGGATGTGCCAGGGACCATTTGGTGTGCCTCTGGGACCACTATCAAAGTCGCTGGGGTTCGTGCGGCGTGCTGGGAGGTGCCAGTTACCATTTGTTGACCCGCTGGGACCCACGCAGGGTCGCTGGGGCCCATGCTGCCGCTGGGGAGGTATCAAGGACCTTTTGGCAAGCCACTGGGACTCCTGCGGGTAGCTGGGACCCGTGCGCGGCGCTGGGGAGGTGCCAGGGACCATTTGGCGGTCGCTGGGACCCCGCGCGATGTCGCTGGGGCCCGTGTGCGTGCTGGGGATGTGCCAGGGATCATTTGGCGAGTCGCTGGGACCCGCGTGGGGTCGCCTGTCCCCATGCGCACGCTGGGGATGTGCCAGGGATGATTTGTGAGCCGCTGGGACCTCGCTTGAAGTCGCTGGGGCCCCGCGCGTGCTGGGGATGTGCCAGGGAACATTTGGCGAGCCGTTGGGACCCCCGAGATGTCGCTGGGGCCTGTGCGCTTCCTGGGGAGGTGCCAGGGACCATTTGGCGAGCCGCTGGGACACCCGCGTGGGGTTGGTGGGCCCGTCAGACTTGCTGGGGAGGTGCCAGGGACCATTTGGCGAGCCGCTGGGACCCTGCGGGTCGCTGGGGCCCCGCGCGTGCTGGGGAGGGGCCAGGGACTGTTTGGTGTGCCGCTGGGACCCTGTCGGTCGCTGTGGGCGTGCCTGGGCGTGCTGGGGAGCCGCTGGAACCCCTGGGTTTCGCTGGGGCCGTCGTCGTGCGCTGGGGAGGTGCCAGGATCCATTTGGCAAGCCGCTGGGACCCCAGCGGGGTCGCTGGGCCCCATGCGTGCTGGGGATGGGCCAGGGACAATTTGGCTAACCTCTGGGATCCCAGCGTTGTTGCTGGGCCCTGTCGTGCACTGGGGACGAGCCAGGGACAATTTGCAATCTGCTGGGACCCGCGCAGGGGTCACTGGGCCCCGTCTTGGCGCGTTCTGGGGAGGAGCCAGGGACCATTTGGCTGGGAGCCCAGGGGACCCCGGTCCCGTGCTCTTGGGATGTGCCAGGGACCATTCGGCTAGCCGCTGGGACCCCGTGCATGGTCGCTGGGTCCCTTGCCCGCGCTGGGGATGAGCCAGGGACCATTTGGCTAGCCGCTGGGACCCCGCGCAAAAGTCGCTGGGGCCCGTGCGTGCACTGGGGATGTGCCAGGGACCATTTGTGAGTGATGGGACCTTTCGCCGCCAGGTTGCTGGGCCCTGTGCGTGCGCTGGGGAGGAGCCAGGCACCATTTGGCGAGCCACTGGGACCCCGTGTTGGGTCTCTGGGCCCGTGCATGCGCTGGGGAGTGGCCAGGGACCATTTGGCGAGCCTCTGGAACCCGAGTTGGGTCTCTGGGCCCCGTCGTCTGCTGGGGATGTGCCAGGGACCTTTTGGGGAGCCCTGGGACTCTCGCCTGGTAGCTGGGACCCAAGCGTGCGCTGGGGAGGTGCCAGGGACCTTTTCGCTGGGGCCTGCTGGGTCTGGTAAGGTGCCAGGGGTCGCTGGGGGCGGGTTCGCTGGGCCCCACAATTCGTGCTGCTGGGGGTGCCAGGGACCATTTGTCTGGGACCCAGCCACTCTTGGGACCCGAGGGACTTTTGGGATCGCTGGGGCCCGGTTGGGGTGTGCTGGGGATGTGGCCAGGGTCCATTTGGCAAGCTGCTGGGACCTGGCGACAAGGGGTCGCTGGGGCTCGTGCATACTGGGCACTGGGGAGGTGCTGGGACCCATTTCTGGTTCTGGGCCCCATTTGGCGAGGGATCTGGGACCAGGGTTTCCAGAGCCGCTGGGACCCCCTTGGTACCTGGGGCCCGTGCACTGGGGAGGTGCCAGGGACCATTTGGCAAGCTGCTGGGACCCATTCTTGGCCTGTCTGCTGGGGGCCCGTGCGTGCTGTTTGAGGGCCAGGGACCTTTTTGTGCTGGGGAGGTGCTTTGGGAGCCGCTGGGACCAATATTGAGGAGGTGAGGTCGCTTTGGGGTGGCCTGGGCCCGTGAGCTGATGGGAATTCTTGGGGTTTCTGGGCCAGGGAGGGACCATTTGAGGTGCCAGGGTCCATTGGCTGAGCTGCCTGGGACCCTGCGTTCCTGGGTCCCTGGGCCTGTGTGTGCTGCTTCTGGGGGGGCCAGGGACCATTAGCGAGCCGCTGGGACCAAGAGGGTTTCTGGGGGTCACTGGTGCCAGGGACCATTTGGTGCTCTGAGGTGCCAGGGACCATTTAAAACTGGGGGAGCCAGGGCTGGGACCCGCTGGGTTGCGTGGTCACTGGGGCCGTCTGTGACCATGGACCATTAGGGAGGTGCCAGGGACAGGGACCATTACTGAGCCTCTGGGACCCTGCTGGGTCCCTGGGGCTGAGTAGGGCCAGGGACCATTTGGAGTTCTGGGAGGTGAGTCCAGGGACCATGGGAGCGAACCATTTGCTGGGAACTTTGTCAAAGGGTTTCTGGATGCCTGGGACCATTTGGATGTATGCTGGGGATGGGACCCAGGGACCATTTGAGATGGGGAGGTGCCAGGGACCAGCCGCTGGAACCCATTTGGATCACTGGGCTAGTTTCCCACTGGGGAGGGGCCAGGGATCATTTGGTCTGCTGGGAGTTACCTGGTTGGGTCTCCCTGTGGAAGGGCCACTGACCATTTGCTTGAGCCGCTGGGACCCGAGCCTGGTTGCTGGGCCTGTGCCAGGGGCGCTGGGTAGGAGGTTTGGGAACATTTGGCGAGCGCTGGGACCCTCTGGGTCACAGGGCGTTTATTTTGGTGGGCCAGGTACCATTTGGCGAGCTGGGGATTGGAAGCCAGGGACCATTTGCCCTGTGCCCGCGCTGGGGATGTGCCAGGGACCATTTGGAGCTCGCTGGGACCCTTTTGGTTGCTGATTCTGGTAAGGTGCCAGGGACCATTTGGCGAACCGCTGGGCCCTGGGGGTTTGGGGCTGGGCCCTCTGGCGCTGCCAGGGCTGTGGGGCAGTTTGGGACCATTTTTGGGCCCCCATCGCGTGCTGGGGCTGGGCCATTTTTCAAGCGCTGGGACATGCTGGTAAGGTGCCAGGGACCATTTGGCGAGCTGCTGGGTCCCACCTGGGGTCGCTGGGCCTAGTTCTACATTTTGAAAGGTGTCAGGTACCATTTGGCGAGCCGTTTGGGAACCTGCACAAGATCGCTGGGTCCTGTGCATGCGCTGGGGAGGTGCCAGGGACCATTTCACGAGCTGCTGGGACCCTAAAATGGGGTCACTGGGCCCATTGTGGTTGCGTGCGTTGGGGAGGTGCCAGGGACAGCTTGGCGAACCTCTGGGACCTTGTGTGAGGTCGCTGGGGCATTTGTGTGATCGCTGGGGAGGTGCCAGGGACCATTTGGCGAGCCGCTGGGACCCCGTGCAGGGTTGCTGGGGCCAGTGTGCATGCTGCTGGGAGGGGGTACCATTTTTGCCTGGGACCATTTGGGGCCTGAGCTGCTGATTTCCCAGGGACCATTTGGCGAGCTGCTGGGACATCACGAAGTCGCTGGGGCCTGTGCCTGCACTAAGGGATGTGCCAGGGACCATTTATGAGTCTCTGGGACAGTGTGCGAGGTCACTGGGCCCAGTGCGTGTGCTTGGGAGATACCAGGGACCATTTTGGCGAGCCTCTGGGTCACTTGTTAGTGCGCTGAGTTCACTGGGCCCTGTGCGATAAATGTTTGGGAGGTACCAGGGACCATTGTTTGCGAGCCACTGGGTCCCCGCTTTCTGGGGGTCGCTGTGCCCGGATCCTTTCGCCCAATGGGTATGTGCCAGGGACCATTTGGCGAGCCTCTGGGACTATTGTGCAAGGGTCGCTGGGCTGAGGCGTGCGCTGGGCAGGTACAAGGGACCATTTGGCGAGCCGCTGGGAACCTGATCGGGGTCTCTGTGCCCCATGCGCGCTGGGTATGTGCCAGGGACCATTTGGCGAGCCTCTGGGAACCCTGTTTTGCAGTCGCTGGGGCCCGTGCGATCGCTGGGAGGTGCCAGGGGACGATTTGGCGAGCCGCTCGGACCCGTGCAGGGGTCTCTGGGGCGGTGCCCGCACTGGGGGAGGTGCCAGGGATCATTTGGCGGGCCGCTGGGAACCCCGTGCGTGGTCACTGGGCCCGTCGCGGCGCTGGGAGGTGCCATGTACCATTTGGCAGCCACTGGGACCCCAGCGTGGTTGCTGGGCCCTGTGCGTGTACTGGGTACGAGCCAGGGACTATTTGAACCTCTGGGAGAAAGTGGGGTTTCTGGGGCCCGTCTTCCTGGTGAGGTACCAGGGACCATTTGCTGAGCTGCTGGGACCCCTGTCCCGGTGTCGCTGGGCCCGTGCTCGTGCTGGGTAGGGGCAAGGGACCATTTGCGAGCCGCTGGGATCCCTTGGCGTGGTTGCTGGGCCCTGTCGTGCGCTGGGCAGGAGCCAGGGACCATTTGGCAAGCTGCTGGGACCCCGAAGTCGCTGTGCCCTGTCTGCGCTGGGGAGGAATCAGGGACCATTTGACGAGCCGCTGGGACCCCGCTTGGGGTTTCTGGGCCCGTCGTGCGCTGGGGAGGGGCCAGGGTTCATTTGGCAAGCTGCTGGGACCCTGCTTGTAAGTCGCTGGGCCCTGTGCACACGCTGGGGAGAATCAGGGACCATTTGACGAGCCGCTGGGACCAGGGCTTGAGGTTTCTGGGCCCGTGCTGCTGGCTGGGGAGGGCCAGGGTCCATTTGGCAAGCTGCTGGGACCCTGCTCAAGTCGCTGGACCCTGTGTGCACGCTGGGGAGGAACCAGGGACCATTTGGCGAGCCGCTGGGACCCCACAGCGGGGTCGCTGGGGCCCATGCGCAGTGCTGCTGGAGTTGCCAGGGACCATTTGGGCGAGCCACTGGGACCCCGGTCGGGTCTCTGGGCCCCGTGTGCGTGCTGGGGAGGTGCCAGCAACCTTTTGAACAGCCGCTGGGATCTCGCTTGGTTCCTGGGGCCCGTGTGCACGCTGAGGAGGTGGCAGGGACCATTTTGCGAACCGCTGGAACCCTACGCGAAGTCGCTGGGGATGTTGCTCGTGCTGGGGAGGTGCCAGGGACCATTTGTCAAGCCGCTGGGACCCCAGCGTGGGGTCGCTGGCTTCCCCTGGATAGGTACCAGTGTCATTCCCTGGGGATAGGTACCAGGGGACGTGCTTTGCTTGAACAGAGCCACCTCAGACCCCTGGACCAGGTTGGCTGGGATGTGCGAACCGCTGGACCATTCGCTGGGGATGTTGCTCGTGCTGGGACCCAAGCCTGGGAGTCGCGCGGGGGGGGCGTTAGTGCTTCCCCTGGATGCAGGGGCATTCGTGACCACTCAGCTGCACAGGGGGGATGCCAGGGACCATTTGGCTGGGACCCTCTCGCTGGGGGACCCTGGGGATGTGCCAGGGACCATTTGGGGCCTCTGGGTAGGTCGCTGGGGCCCTGTGCTGGGAGGAGCCAGGGACCATTTAGCGAGCTGCTGGGACCCCCCTGGGTTTCTGGGGCCGATGGGACATGGCTGGTGAGGTGCCAGGGACCATTTGCCGAGCTGCTGGAGGGGGCTGGGACAATTTGCGTGCTGGGAGCAGGGACTGGGAGCCGCTGGGACCCAGCGTGGTTGCTGGGCCCTGTCGTGCGCTGGGTAGGAGCCAGGGACCATTTGTGAGCCGCCTGGAACCCTGCGCGAGGTCTCAGAGCCCTCTTGGCGCACTGGGGAGGAGCCAGGTACCATTTGGTGAGCTGTTGGGACCCCGTGAGAAATCACTGGGGCTCGTGCATGCGCTGTGGATGTGCCAGGGACCATTTGGAGAACTGCTGGGACCCTGTGCGGGGTCGCTGGGCCCCATGCACGAGATGGGGAGGTGCCAGGATCCATTAGGCCAGCCGCTGGAACCCTCGCGGGGTCACTGGGCCCCGGGCGCGCACTGGGGAGGGGCCAGGGATCATTTAGCGAGCCACTGGGACCCCACGCGGCTTTGCTGGGCCCGTGGCGCACTCACTGTGGAAGGGCAAGGGACCATTTGCGAGCCGCTGGGACCCCGGGCATGGTTGCTGGGGCCCTGTGCGTGCGCTGGGTAGGAGCCAGGGAACATTTGGCGAGCCGGTGGGACCCGCGCGGGGTCACAGGGCCCATGTCTGCGCTGGTGCTGAGCCAGGTACCATTTGGCGAGCCACTGGGACCCTCATGAAGTTGGCTGAGCCCGTGCCGGCGCTGGGGATGTGCCAGGGACCATTTGCGAGCCGCTGGGCCCTGGGCCCGCATTCTGGTAAGGTGCCAGGAAAATTTGGCGAGCGGTGGGACAGAGCGGGGTCACTGGGCCCCCTGTGTGCGTGCTGGGGGGTGCCAGGGACCATTTGCAAGCCGCTGGGACCCAGCAGCGTGGTTGCTGGGGCCCTGTGCGTTTGGGAGGAGCCAGGGACCATTTGGCAAGCTGCTGGGACCCCGGGTCAAGTCGCGGTGCCCTGTGCGCGCCGCTGGGGAGGAATCAGGGACCATTTGACGAGCCGCTGGGACCCCGCTTGAGGTTTCTGGGCCCCGTGCGTGCGCTAGGGAGGGGCCAGGGTTCATTTGGCAAGCTGCTGGGACCCTGCAGCGGAAGTCGCTGTGCCCCTGTGCGCATGCTGGGGAGGAATCAGGGACCATTTGGCGAGCCGCTGGGACCCCGCTTTGAGGTTTCTGGGCCCGTGCTCGCGCTGGGGAGGGGCCAGGGACCATTTGGCAAGCTGCTGGGACCCTGCTCGAAGTCGCTGGACCCTGTGCGCACGCTGGGGAGGAACCAGGGACCATTTGACGAGCCGCTGGGACCCCACGCTGGGTCGCTGGGGCCCATGCGCAGTGCTTGTGAGTTGCCAGGGACCATTTGGCGAGCCACTGGGACCCTGGCGTGGTCTCTGGGCCCCGTGTGCGTGCTGGGGAGGGCCAGCAACCTTTTGAACAGCCGCTGGGTATCTACGCTTGGTACCTGGGGCCCGTGTGCACGCTGAGGAGGTGCCAGGGACCATTTGCGAACCGCTGGAACCCCTACGAAGTCGCTGGGGATGTTGCTCGTGCTGGGGAGGTGCCAGGGACCATTTGTCAAGCCGCTGGGACCCCAGCGTGGGGTTGCTGGGCGTAGTGCTTCCCTGGATAGGTACCAGGGTCATTTGGCGAACCACTGGGACCTTGCGCGAGGTCACTGGGGATGAGCCAGGGACCATTCGGCTAGCCGCTGGGACCCTCACGCAAAAGTCGCTGGGGACAGTGTGCGTGCTGGGGATGTGCCAGGGACCATTTGGCGAGCCTCTGGGACCCAGCAGGAGGGTCGCTGGGCCCTGTCTTGCGCGTGCTGGGGAGGAGCCAGGGACCATTTAGCGAGCTGCTGGGACCCAGCGTGGGGTTTCTGGGGCCCGTGTGCGCTGGTGAGGTGCCAGGGACCATTTGCCGAGCTGCTGGGACCATTGGCGGGGGTCGCTGGGCCCCCCTTGTGGCTGGGTAGGGGCAGGGACCATTTGGAGCCGCTGGGAGCCTTGGCGTGGTTGCTGGGCCCTGTGCGGGTGCTGGGTAGGAGCCAGGGACCATTTGTGAGCCGCCAGGAACCTGCGCGAGGTCTCTGGAGTCTGGGCTGCACTGGGGAGGAGCCAGGGACCATTTGGTGAGCTGTTGGGACCCGTGAGAGGTCACTGGGCCCGTGTGGCCGCACTGGGGAGGGGCCAGGGATCATTTAGCGAGCCACTGGGACCCCACGCGTGGTCGCTGTGCCCGTGTGAGCGCACTGTGGAGGGCCAGGGACCATTTGGCGAGCCGCTGGGACCCCGGCATGGTTGCTGGGCCCTGTGCGTGCGCTGGGGGAGCCAGGGAACATTTGGCGAGCCAGTGGGACCCCCTTGGCGGGGTCACTGGACCCCGTCTTGGCGGCGCTGGTGCTGAGCCAGGTACCATTTGGCGAGCCACTGGGAACCCCTCATGAAGTTGCTGGAGCCCGTGCCAGCGCTGGGGATGTGCCAGGGACCATTTGGCGAGCCGCTGGGACCCTGTGCGCATTCTGGGGCCCCAGGGAAAATTTGGCAGGAGCCATTTGGGACTGGTGCCGGGGTCCTGGGCCCCATGGCGTGCTGGGGGGCGCCAGGGACCATTTGCAAGCCGCTGGGACATGCGTGCGTGCTGGTAAGGTGTCAGGTACCATTTGGCGAGCCGCTGGGAACCTGCACAGGATCGCTGGGCCCCGTGCGTGCGCTGGGGAGGTGCCAGGGACCATTTCACGAGCTGCTGGGACCCCGCTGGGGGTCACTGGGCCCTGGGAGTGCGTGCGTTGCTGGGGAGGTGCCAGGGCCAGGGACCATTTGGCGAACCTCTGGGACCCTGTGCGAGGTCGCTGGGCCACGTGTGATCGCTGGGGAGGTGCCAGGGACCATTTGGCGAGATGCTGGGACCCCGTGCAGGGTCTCTGGGGCCAGTGTGCGTGCTGGGGGGGGCCAGGGTACCATTTCACGAGCCGCTGGGACCCCATCGGGGTCGCTGGGGCCGATCCGTGCGCTGGGATTTCCCAGTGACCATTTGGCGAGCTGCTGGGAAACAGCGGGGTCGCTGGGCCCGTGCCTGCACTGGGATGTGCCAGGCACCATTTACGAGTCTCTGGGACACTGTGCCAGGTCACTGGGCCCAGTGCGCAAGCTGGGAGATACCAGGGACCATTTGGCGAGCTTCTGGGGCTCGGGGTCGCTGCTGGGGAGGTGCCAGGGACCATTTGGCGAGCCTCTGGGACCTATGCTGGGGTCGCTGGGCCCGTGTCGTGCGTGCTGGGCAGGTGCCAGGGACCATTTGGAGAGCCGCTGGGAACCTGATCAGGGTCTCTGTGCCCCATGTGTGCCCGCGCTGGGTATGTGCCAGGGACCATTTGGCGAGCCTCTGGGACCCCTGAGAAGTCGCTGGGGCCTGTGCGATCGCTGGGGAGGTGCCAGGGACCATTTGGCGAGCCTCTGGGACCAAGCGTGGGGGCTGGGTCTCTGGGGCGGTGCCCGCACTGGGAGGAGCCAGGGACCATTTGGCGGGCCGCTGGGACCCCGTGCGTGGTCACTGGGATGTCTTGGTGCTGGGGGGTGCCAGGGACCATTTGGCGAGCCACTGGGACCCCGCGCTTGGTTGCTGGGCCCTGTGCGTGTGCTGGGGATGAGCCAGGGTCATTTGCGAGCCTCTGGGACCCTCGCGCGGGGTTTCTGGGGCCCGTCTTGCGCTGGTGGGGTACCAGGGACCATTTGCTGAGCTGCTGGGACCCCACCCGGTGTCTCTGGGCCCCGTCTTGGCGTGCTGGGTAGGGGCAAGGGACCATTTGCGAGCCGCTGGGATCCCTTGCGTGGTTGCTGGGCCCTGTGCGTGCGCTGGGTAGGAGCCAGGGACCATTTGGCAAGCTGCTGGGACCCTCGAAGGGTCGCTGTGCCCTGTCTGCGCTGGGGAGGGAATCAGGGACCATTTGACGAGCCGCTGGGACCCCCTGCGGGGTTGCTGGGCCCGCCCAGTGCTTGTGAGGTGCCAGGGACCATTTGGCGAGCCACTGGGACCCTGCAGGGTCGCTGGGCCCCATGCGGCGCTGGGAGGTGCCAGGTTCCATTTGGCGAACCGCTGGAACCCCTACGAGAAGTCGCTGGGCATAGTGCTTCCCTGGATAGGTACCAGGGACCATTTGGCGAGCCACTCAGACCCTCACCAAAGTCGCTGGGGAAGGTGTGCGTGCTGGGGATGTGCCAGGGACCATTTGGCGAGCCTCTGGGAGTTGGCTGGGTCGCTGGTCCGCCCTGTCTTGGCAGGGACCATTTGCTGGGGAGGGGCCAGGGACCATTTAGTGAGCTGCTGGGACCCGGTCAGGGGTTTCTGGGGCCCGATCGTGCTGGTGAGGTGCCAGGGACCATTTGCCGAGCTGCTGGGACCCCCGGCGGGGTCGCTGGGCCCCCCTGCTGGGTGGGTAGGGGCAGGGACCATTTGCGAGCCGCTGGGACCCGCAGCGTGGTTGCTGGGCCCTGTGCGTTTGCTGGGTAGGAGCCAGGGACCATTTGGCGAGCCGCTGGGACCCCCAGCGGCATCGCTGGGCCCCATGAGAGCACTGGGGAAGGGCAAGTGACCATTTGCGAGCCGCTGGGACCCGCGCATGGTTGCTGGGCCCCTGTGCGTGCGCTGGGTAGGAGCCAGGACAGTTTAGCGAACCTCTGGGACCCTTGCGAGGTCGCTGGGGCATGTGTGATCGCTGGGGAGGTGCCAGGGACCATTTGGCGAGCCACTGGGACCCAGCAGGGTCGCTGGGCCCCATCTGGCGCTTGGGAGGTGCCAGGCACCATTTGGCGAGCCACTGGGACACCTTGGCGGGGTCACTGGACCCTGTGCGCGCTCTGTGGATGTGCCAGGGACCATTCGGCTAGCCGCTGGGACCCCGTGCGTGGTCGCTGGGTCCCGTGCCAGCGCTGAGGATGAGCCAGGGACCATTTGGCTAGCTGCTGGGACCCACGCCAAAGTCGCTGGGGCCCGTGCATGCACTGGAGATGTGCCAGGGACCATTTGCGAGGTGATGGGACCCCGCGCGCGGTTGCTGGGCACTGTGCACGCGCTGGTGAGGAGCCAGGCACCATTTGACGAGCCACTTGGACCCCGTGCAGGATCGCTGGGACCAGTGCGTGCACTGGGCAGGTACCAGGGACCATTTGGCGAGCCGCTGGGAACCCGCTCGAAGTCGCTGGGCCCCGTGCGCGTGCTGGGGCAGGGCCAGGCACCATTTAGCGTGCTGCTGGGACCCAGGGGTCGCTGGACCCGTCGTGCGCTGGGGGTGGCCAGGGACCATTTGACGAGATGCTGGGACCCGCTTGGGGTTTCTGGGCCCGTCTTGGCGTGCTGGGGCAGGGCCAGGGTCCATTTGGCAAGCTGCTGGGACCCCGCTTGGAAGTCGCTGGACCCTGTGCGCAAGCTGGGGAGGAACCAGGGACCATTTGACGAGCCGCTGGGACCCACGCGGGGTCACTGGGGCCCATGCGAGTGCTTGTGAGGTGCCAGGGACCATTAGGCGAGCCACTGGGACCCCGCACGTGGTCTCTGGGCCCCGTGTGCATGCTAGGGGAGGTGCCAGTGACCTTTTGGGGAGCCGCTGGGTATCTACGCTTGGTACCTGGGGCCTGTGTGCACGCTCAGGAGGTGCCAGGGATCATTTTGCGAACCTCTGGAACCCTACTGGAAGTCGCTGGGGGCGTTGCTCGTGCTGGGGAGGTGCCAGGGACCATTTGTCAAGCCGCTGGGACCCAGCGTGGGGTCGCTGGGCGTGGTGCTTCCCTGGGTAGGTACCAGGGGTCATTCGGCGAGCCACTCAGACCCATGAGCGAGGTCACTGGGCCCGTGGCGCTCTGGGGATATGCCAGGGACCATTTGGCTAGCAGCTGGGACCACCGCGTGGTCGCTGGGTCCAGTGCCCGCTCTGGGGATGAGCCAGGGACCATTTGGGCTGGGCCGCTGGGACCCTCACGCAAAGTCGGTGGGGCGGTGCTGTGGCGTGCTGGGGATGTGCCAGGGACCATTTGGCGAGCCTCTGGGACCCCAGCGGGGTCAGCTGCGCCCTGTCTTGGCGTGCTGGGGAGGAGCCAGGGACCATTTAGCGAGCTGCTGGGACCCAGCGCTTGGGGTTTCTGGGGCCCATGTGGGTGCGCTGGTGGAGGTGCCAGGGACCATTTGCCGAGCTGCTGGGACCCTGGCGGGGTCGCTGGGCCCGTGTGCGCGCGCTGGGTAGGGGCAAGGGACATTTGCAAGCCGCTGGGAGCCAGCGGCGTGGTTGCTGGGCCCTGTGCGTGCGCTGGGTAGGAGCCAGGGACCATTTGTGAACCGCTGGGACCCTTGGCGGTCGCTGGGGTCTCGGTGCGCACTGGGGAGGAGCCAGGTACCATTTGGTGAGCTGTTGGGACCCGTGAGGAATCACTGGGGCCTCGTGCATGCGCTGTGGATGTGCCAGGGACCATTTGGAGAACCGCTGGGACCCTGTCTTGGGGGTCGCTGGGCCCCATGCACGAGATGGGGAGGTGCCAGGATCCATTAGGCGAGCCGCTGGGACCACACGCGGGTTATCTGGGCCGGTGCACGCACTAGGGATGTGCCAGGCACCATTTACGAGTCTCTGGGACACTGTGCCAGGTCACTGGGCCCAGTGCGTGTGCTTGGGAGATACCAGGGACCATTTGGCGAGCTTCTGGGTCGCTGCGTCGCTGCGATGAGGTCACTGGGCCCTGTGCGTGTGCTTAGGAGGTACCAGGGACCATTGGGCGAGCCACTGGGACCCGCTCGGGGTCACTGTGCCCCGTCTTGCGCAATGGGTATGTGCCAGGGACCATTTGGCGAGCCTCTGGGACCCGTGGAGGGTCGCTGGGCTGAGTGCGTCGCTGGGCAGGTACCAGGGACCATTTGGAGAACCGCTGGGAACCTGATCGGGGTCTCTGTGCCCCATGCACGCGCTGGGTATGTGCCAGGGACCATTTGGCGAGCCTCTGGGACCCTCTTTGAAGTCGCTGGGGCCTGTGCGATCGCTGGGGAGGTGCCAGGGACGATTTGGCGAGCCGCTCGGACCAAAGCGGGGTCTCTGGGGCGGTGCCCGCACTGGGGAGGAGCCAGGGATCATTTGGCGGGCCGCTGGGAACCCGTGCGTGGTCACTGGGCCCTGTGCGCGCTGGGGAGGTGCCATGTACCATTTGGCGAGCCACTGGGACCCGCGGCTTGGTTGCTGGGCCCTGTCGTGTACTGGGTGCGAGCCAGGGTCTATTTGCGAGCCTCTGGGACCCCGCGCTTGGGGTTTCTGGGGCCCGTCTTGCGCTGGGTGGTACCAGGGACCATTTGCTGAGCTGCTGGGACCCCACCCGGTGTCTCTGGGCCCGTCTTGGCGTGCTGGGTAGGGGCAAGGGACCATTTGCGAGCCGCTGGGATCCCTTGCGTGGTTGCCTGGGCCCTGTGCGTGCGCTGGGTAGGAGCCAGGGACCATTTGGCAAGCTGCTGGGACCCCGAAGTCGCTGTGCCCTGTCGCACGCTGGGGAGGAATCAGGGACCATTTGACGAGCCGCTGGGACCCCAGCGGGGTCGCTGGCGTATGCGAGTGCTTGTGAGGTGCCAGGGACCATTGGGCGAGCCACTGGGACCCAGCGTGGGGTCGCTTGGCCCCATCTTGGCGCTTGGGAGGTGCCAGGTTCCATTTGGCGAACCGCTGGAACCCTACGAGAAGTCGCTGGGCATAGTGCTTCCCCTGGATAGGTACCAGGGACCATTTGGCGAGCCACTCAGACCCTCACGCAAAGTCGCTGGGGAAGGTGTGCGTGCTGGGGATGTGCCAGGGACCATTTGGCGAGCCTCTGGGACCCGCAGCGGGTCGCTGGGCCCTTGGCGGCGTGCTGGGGGAGGGCCAGGGACCATTTAGTGAGCTGCTGGGACCCGGTCAGGGTTTCTGGGGCCCGTGGCTGCTGGGAGGTGCCAGGGACCATTTGCCGAGCTGCTGGGACCCAGCAGCGGGGTCGCTGGGCCCCCTCTTGGGCGCTGGGTAGGGGCAAGGGACCATTTGCGAGCCGCTGGGACCCATGGCGTGGTTGCTGGGCCCTGTGCGTTTGCTGGGTAGGAGCCAGGGACCATTTGGCGAGCCGCTGGGACCCCACAGCGGCATCGCTGGGCCCATGAGAGCACTGGGGAAGGGCAAGTGACCATTTGCGAGCCGCTGGGACCCCAGCGCATGGTTGCTGGGCCCTGTGCGTGCGCTGGGTAGGAGCCAAGGACAGTTTAGCGAACCTCTGGGACCTTGCCGGGTCGCTGGGGCATGTGTGATCGCTGGGGAGGTGCCAGGGACCATTTGGCGAGCCACTGGGACCCCGTGCGGGGTCGCTGGGTCCCATCTCTGGCGCTGGGAGGTGCCAGGCACCATTTGGCGAGCCACTGGGACACCAGCGGGGTCACTGGACCCTGTCGCGCTCTGTGGATGTGCCAGGGACCATTCGGCTAGCCGCTGGGACCCCGTGCGTGGTCGCTGGGTCCCGTGCCAGCGCTGAGGATGAGCCAGGGACCATTCGGCTAGCTGCTGGGACCCCAGCAAAGTCGCTGGGGCCCGTGCATGCACTGGAGATGTGCCAGGGACCATTTGCGAGGTGATGGGACCCAGCGGTTGCTGGGCACTGTGCACGCGCTGGTGAGGAGCCAGGCACCATTTGCCGAGCCACTTGGACCCCGTGCAGGATCGCTGGGACCAGTGCGTGCACTGGGCAGGTACCAGGGACCATTTGGCGAGCCGCTGGGGGACCCGCTCGAAGTCGCTGGGCCCGTCTTGGCGTGCTGGGGCAGGGCCAGGCACCATTTAGCGTGCTGCTGGGACCCCAGGGGTCGCTGGACCCGATGCGTGCGCTGGGGTGGCCAGGGACCATTTGACGAGATGCTGGGACCCGCTTGGGGTTTCTGGGCCCCGTCTTGGCGTGCTGGGGCAGGGCCAGGGTCCATTTGGCAAGCTGCTGGGACCCTGCGTGAAGTCGCTGGACCCTGTGCGCAAGCTGGGGAGGAACCAGGGACCATTTGACGAGCCGCTGGGACCTGGCGGGGTCACTGGGGCCCATCACAGTGCTTGTGAGGTGCCAGGGACCATTGGGCGAGCCACTGGGACCCCCGCACGTGGTCTCTGGGCCCCGTGTGCATGCTAGGGAGGTGCCAGCGACCTTTTGGGGAGCCGCTGGGTATCTCGCTTGGTACCTGGGGCCTGTGTGCACGCTCAGGAGGTGCCAGGGATCATTTTGCGAACCTCTGGAACCCCTACGAGGAAGTCGCTGGGGGCGTTGCTCGTGCTGGGGAGGTGCCAGGGACCATTTGTCAAGCCGCTCGTACCCAGCGTGGGGTCGCTGGGCGTGGTGCTTCCCTGGGTAGGTACCAGAGGTCATTCGGGCGAGCCACTCAGACCCCAGCGAGGTCACTGGGCCCCGCGGCGCTCTGGGGATATGCCAGGGACCATTGACTGGCCGCTGGGACCACTGCAGCGTGGTCGCTGGGTCCAGTGCCCGCTCTGGGGATGAGCCAGGGACCATTCGGCTGGCCGCTGGGACCCTCACGCCAAAGTCGGTGGGGGCCGGTGCGCGTGCTGGGGATGTGCCAGGGACCATTTGGCGAGCCTCTGGGACCCAGCAGGGGTCGCTGCGCCCTGTCTTGGCGTGCTGGGGAGGAGCCAGGGACCATTTAGCGAGCTGCTGGGACCCAGCGCGGGGTTTCTGGGGCCCATGTGCGCGCTGGTGAGGTGCCAGGGACCATTTGCCGAGCTGCTGGGACCCCGCGCGGGGTCGCTGGGCCCCCTGCGCGCGCTGGGTAGGGGCCAGGGACAATTTGCAAGCCGCTGGGAGCCCGCGCGTGGTTGCTGGGCCCTGTGCGTGCGCTGGGTAGGAGCCAGGGACCATTTGTGAGCCGCCAGGACCCTGCGTGGTCGCTGGGTCTCGGCGCGCACTGGGGAGGAGCCAGGTACCATTTGGTGAGCTGTTGGGACCCCGTGAGGAATCACTGGGGCTCGTGCATGCGCTGTGGATGTGCCAGGGACCATTTGGAGAACCGCTGGGACCCTGTGCGGGGTCGCTGGGCCCCATGCACGAGATGGGGAGGTGCCAGGATCCATTGGGCGAGCCGCTGGGACCCCGCGGGGTATCTGGGGCCGGTGCACGCACTAGGGATGTGCCAGGGACCATTCACGAGTCTCTGGGACACTGTGCCAGGTCACTGGGCCCAGTCGCGTGCTGGGGAGATGCCAGGGACCATTTGGCGAGCTTCTGGGTCGCTGCGTCGCTGCGTGAGGTCACTGGGCCCTGTGCGTGTGCTGGGGAGGTACCAGGGACCATTGAGGCGAGCCACTGGGACCCGCGGGGGTCACTGTGCCCGTCTTGTTTAATGGGTATGTGCCAGGGACCATTTGGCGAGCCTCTGGGACCCCGGGGGGGTCGCTGGGCTGAGTGCGTGCGCTGGGCAGGTACCAGGGACCATTTGGAGAACCGCTGGGAACCTGATCGGGGTCTCTGTGCCCCATGCACGCGCTGGTATGTGCCAGGGACCATTTGGCGAGCCTCTGGGGGACCCTGGCGAAGTCGCTGGGGCCTGTGCGATCGCTGGGGAGGTGCCAGGGGACGATTTGGCGAGCCGCTGGGACCAAGCCTTGGGGTCTCTGGGGCGGTGCCCGCACTGGGGAGGAGCCAGGGATCATTTGGCGGGCCGCTGGGAACCCGTGCGTGGTCACTGGGCCCCGTGCTTGGCGCTGGGGAGGTGCCATGGACCATTTGGCGAGCCACTGGGACCCAGCTTGGTTGCTGGGCCCTGTGCGTGTACTGAGTGCAGGCCAGGGTCTATTTGCGAGCCTCTGGGACCCCCATGGGGTTTCTGGGGTTAATGTACGCTGGGTGAGTACCAGGGACCATTTGCTGAGCTGCTGGGACCCCACCGGTGTCTCTGGGCCCGTCTTGGCGTGCTGGGTAGGGGCAAGGGACCATTTGCGAACCGCTGGGATCCCTTGCGTGGTTGCTGGGCCCTGTGCGTGCGCTGGGTAGGAGCCAGGGACCATTTTGAGCTGCTGGGACCTGGCGAAGTCGCTGTGCCCTGTCTGCGCACGCTGGGGAGGGAATCAGGGACCATTTGACGAGCCGCTGGGACCCCCAGCGGGTCGCTGGGCCCCCATGCAGTGCTTGTGAGGTGCCAGGGACCATTTGGCGAGCCACTGGGACCCAGCGTGGGGTCGCTTGGCCCCATCTTGGCGCTGGGGAGGTGCCAGGTTCCATTTGGCGAACCGCTGGAACCCCTGGAAGTCGCTGGGCATAGTGCTTCCCCTGGATAGGTACCAGGGACCATTTGGCGAGCCACTCAGACCCTCACGCCAAAGTCGCTGGGGAAGGTGTGCGTGCTGGGGATGTGCCAGGGACCATTTGGCGAGCCTCTGGGACCCAGTCTTGGGGTCGCTGGGCCCTGTCTTGGCGTGCTGGGGAGGGCCAGGGACCATTTAGTGAGCTGCTGGGACCCCGGTCAGGGTTTCTGGGGCCCGTGCATGCTGGTGGTGCCAGGGACCATTTGCCGAGCTGCTGGGACCCGGCTGGGTCGCTGGGCCCCCCTGGCGCGCTGGGTAGGGGCAAGGGACCATTTGCGAGCCGCTGGGACCCGCGCGTGGTTGCTGGGCCCTGTGCGTTTGCTGGGTAGGAGCCAGGGACCATTTGGCGAGCCGCTGGGACCCCACGCGGCATCGCTGGGCCCCATGGGAGCACTGGGGAAGGGCAAGTGACCATTTGCGAGCCGCTGGGACCCAGCGCATGGTTGCTGGGCCCTGTGTGCGCGCTGGGTAGGAGCCAGGACAGTTTAGCGAACCTCTGGGACCTTGCGCGAGGTCGCTGGGGCATGTGTGATCGCTGGGGAGGTGCCAGGGACCATTTGGCGAGCCACTGGGACCCCGCGCGGGGTCGCTGGGCCCCATCTGGCGCTTGGGAGGTGCCAGGCACCATTTGGCGAGCCACTGGGACACCTTGGGGGTCACTGGACCCTGTGTGCTCTGTGGATGTGCCAGGGACCATTCGGCTAGCCGCTGGGACCCCGTGCGTGGTCGCTGGGTCCCGTGCCAGCGCTGAGGATGAGCCAGGGACCATTCGGCTAGCTGCTGGGACCCGCAGCAAAAGTCGCTGGGGCCCGTGCATGCACTGGAGATGTGCCAGGGACCATTTTGCGGTGATGGGACCCCCGGCGGTTGCTGGGCACTGTGCTGCGCTGGTGAGCCAGGCACCATTTGGTGAGCCACTTGGACCCCGTGCAGGATCGCTGGGACCAGTGCGTGCACTGGGCAGGTGCCAGGGACCATTTGGCGAGCCGCTGGGAACCCGCTCGAAGTCGCTGGGCCCGTGTGGCGTGCTGGGGCAGGGCCAGGCACCATTTAGCGTGCTGCTGGGACCCGCGGGGTCGCTGGACCCCCGTCGTGCGCTGGGGGTGGCCAGGGACCATTTGGCGAGATGCTGGGACCCGCTTGGGGTTTCTGGGCCCCGTGCGCGTGCTGGGGCAGGGCCAGGGTCCATTTGGCAAGCTGCTGGGACCCCTGGCAGTCGCTGGACCCTGTCAAGCAAGCTGGGGAGGAACCAGGGACCATTTGACGAGCCGCTGGGACCCGCGGGGTCACTGGGGCCCATGCAGTGCTTGTGAGGTGCCAGGGACCATTGGCGAGCCACTGGGACCCCTTGCACGTGGTCTCTGGGCCCGTGTGCATGCTAGGGAGGTGCCAGCGACCTTTTGGGGAGCCGCTGGGTATCTCGCTTGGTACCTGGGGCCTGTGTGCACGCATTGGGGAGGTGCCAGGGATCATTTTGCGAACCTCTGGAACCCCTCTGAAGTCGCTGGGGGCGTTGCTCGTGCTGGGGAGGTGCCAGGGACCATTTGTCAAGCCGCTCGGACCCAGCGTGGGGTCGCTGGGCGTAGTGCTTCCCTGGGTGGGTACCAGAGGTCATTTGGTGAGCCACTGGGACCCCGTGCGAGGTCACTGGGCCCGTCTTGGCGCTCTGGGGATATGCCAGGGACCATTGGCTGGCCGCTGGGACCCACATGCGTGGTCGCTGGGTCCAGTGCCCGCGCTGGGGATGAGCCAGGGACCATTTGGCGAGCCGCTGGGACCCTCACGCAAAGTCGGTGGGGCCCGGTGCGCGTGCTGGGGATGTGCCAGGGACCATTTGGCGAGCCTCTGGGACCCGGGGGTCGCTGGGCCCTGTGCGCGTGCTGGGGAGGTGCCAGGGACCATTTAGCGAGCTGCTGGGACCCCCGCAGGGTTTCTGGGGCCCATGTGCGTGCGCTGGTGAGGTGCCAGGGACCATTTGCCGAGCTGCTGGGACCCCTCTGCAGGGTCGCTGGGCCCCTGCTTGGCGCTGGGTAGGGGCAAGGGACAATTTGCAAGCCGCTGGGAGCCAGCGTGGTTGCTGGGCCCTGTCGTGCGCTGGGTAGGAGCCAGGGACCATTTGGTGAGCCGCCAGGACCCTCTTGGAGGTCGCTGGGTCTCGGCGCGCTGGGGAGGAGCCAGGTACCATTTGGTGAGCTGTTGGGACCCGTGAGGAATCACTGGGGCTCGCATGCATGCGCTGTGGATGTGCCAGGGACCATTTGGAGAACCGCTGGGACCCTGTCTTGGGGTCGCTGGGCCCCATGCACGAGATGGGGAGGTGCCAGGATCCATTTGGCGAGCCGCTCGGACCCGCAGCGGGGTATCTGGGGCCCAGTGCGGCTGGGGAGGTGCCAGGGATCATTTGGCGAACCGCTGGGGACTGGCGGGGTCGCTGGGCCCCATCTTGGCGTGCTGGGGGGCGCAAGGGACCATTTGGTGAGCTGCTGGGTCCCAGCGGGGTTGCGGGCCTCATGCGTGCGGTTGAGAGGTGTCAGGTACCATTTGGCGAGCCGCTGGGAACCTGCACAAGATCGCTGGATCCGATGCAGCGCTGGGGAAGTGCCAGGGACCATTTCACGAGCTGCTGGGACCCCCATGGGTTCACTGGGCCCAGTGCGTGCGTTGGGGAGGTGCCAGGGACAGTTTGGCGAACCTCTGGGACCTTGCGTGAGGTCGCTGGGGCACGTGTGATCGCTGGGGAGGTGCCAGGGACCATTTGGCGAGCCGCTCGGTCCCGTGCAGGGTCTCTGGGGCCAGTGTGCACGCTGGGGGGGCAAGTACCATTTCACGAGCCGCTGGGACCCGGTCGAAGTCGCTGGGGCCCGTCCGTGCGCTGGGGATTTCCCAGTGACCATTTGGCGAGCTGCTGGGAAACATCACAGAAGTCGCTGGGGCCCGTGCCTGCACTAGGGATGTGCCAGGCACCATTTGGTGAGTCTCTGGGACACTGTGCCAGGTCACTGGGCCCAGTCGTGTGCTTGGGAGATACCAGGGACCATTTGGCGAGCTTCTGGGTCGCTGCGTCGCTGCATGGGGTCACTGGGCCCTGTGCGTGTGCTTAGGAGGTACCAGGGACCATTTGGCGAGCCACTGGGACCCTTGGGGTCGCAGAGCCCCGTGGGCGCACTGGGAAGAGCCAGGTACCATTTGGTGAGCCGCTGGGACCCGCTAGAAATCGCTGGGGCCCATGCGCGCTGGGATGTGCCAGGGACCATTTGGCGAGCTGTTGGGACCCAGCGGGGTCGCTGGGCCTCACGCAGCGGTTGAGAGGTGTCATGTACCATTTGGCGAGCTGCTGGGAACCCTCGTGAAGTCGCTGGGGCCGATGCCTGCGCTGGGGATGTGCCAGGGACCATTTGCGAGCCTCTGGGTCCCCACTCGGGGTCGCTGGGCCCTGTGTGCGTCCTGGGTATGTGCCAGGGACCATTTGGTGAGCCTCTGGGACCCTGGCGGGGTCGCTGGGCCCCAATCGTGTGCTGGGCAGGTACCAGGGACCATTTCGCGAGGCGCTGGAACCCCGCTCGGGGCAGCTGGGACCATGCACGCGCTGGGGAGGTGCAAGGGACAATTTGGCTAGCCTCTGGGACCCCTTGCGGGTTTGCTGGGCCCAGCGTGAGCACTGGGTATGTGCCAGGAACCATTTGGCGAGCCTCTAGGACCACTCTTGCGAGGTCACTGGGGCCCGTGCGATTGCTGGGGGTGCCAGGGACAATTTGGCGAGCCGTTGGGACCCTGCTCGGGGGCGCTGGGCCTCATCATGCGCGCCTGAGAGGTGTCAGGTACCATTTGGTGAGCCGCTGGGAACCCAGCGAAGTCGCTGGGGCCCGTGCCTGCGCTGGGAGGTGCCAGGAATCATTTGGCGAGCCACTGGGACCCCGTCTTGGGGTCGCTGGGCCCTGTGCGTGTGCTGGGTAGGTGCCAGGGACCATTTGGAAAGCCAGTCGGACCACACGCAGGGGGGTCGCTGGGCCCTGTCTTGTCTGGCTGGGTATGTGCCAGGGACCATTTGGCGAGCCTCTGGGACCCCGTCTTGGGGTTGCTGGGCCCAGTGCGTGCGCTGGGCAGGTACCAGGGACCATTTGGCGAGCCGCTGGGACCCTTTGGGGTATCTGGGGCGGTGCGCTGGGGAAGTGCCAGGGATCATTTGGCGAACCGCTGGGGCACCGCTCGGGGTCGCTGGGCCCAGTCTTGGCGCAATGGGTATGTGCCAGGGACCATTTGGCGAGCCTCTGGGACCACGTCTTGGGGTCGCTGGGCTGAATGCGTCGCTGGGTAGGTACCAGGGAACATTTGGCGGGCGCTGGGAACCAGTTCTGGGTCGCTGGGCCCCATGCATGCACTGGTGGTGACAGGGACAATTTGGCTAGCCGCTGGGACCCGTGTGTGTGGTCGCTGGGCTCCTGCGAGTGCTGGGTATGTGCCAGGGACCATTTGGCCAGCCTCTGGGACCCCTGCGCTGTGGCCGCTGGGGCTCGTGCGATCGCTGGGGAGGTGCCAGGGACGATTTGGCGAGCCGCTGGGACCACTGGGGGGTCTCTGGGGCGGTGCCCGCGCTGGGGAAGTGCCAGGGACCATTTGGCGAGCCACTGGGACCCCCTGCGTGGTTGATGGGCCCTGTCGTGCACTGGGTGCGAGCCAGGGACTATTTTGTGAGCCTCTGGGACCCTGTGGCTGGGTCGCTGGGGCCCGTGCGATCGCTGGGGAGGTGCCAGGGACCATTTGTGAGCCTCTGGGACCCCAGCGTGGTTGCTGGGCCCTGTGCGTGCACTGGTGCGAGCCAGGGACTATTTGGCGAGCCGCTGGGACCCAGCGTGGGGGTCGCTGGGCCCCGTGGGCGCTGGGGAAAGTGCCAGGTACCATTTGGTGAGCCGCTGGGACCCTTAGAAATCGCTGGGGCCCATGCGCGCGCTGGGGATGTGCCAGGGACCATTTGGGCGAGCTGTTGGGACCCCATGGGGTCGCTGGGCCCCATGCATGCTTGGTTGAGAGGTGTCATGTACCATTTGGCGAGCTGCTGGGAACCCTCTTGAAGTCGCTGGGGCCCGTGCCTGCGCTGGGGATGTGCCAGGGACCATTTGCGAGCCTCTGGGTCCCCACTCGGGGTCGCTGGGCCCTGTGTGCGTGCTGGGTATGTGCCAGGGACCATTTGGTGAGCCTCTGGGACCCCGCGCGGGGTCGCTGGGCCCCAATCGTGTGCTGGGCAGGTTCAGGGACCATTTCGCAGGGGCGCTGGGACCCCCTCGGGGACGCTGGGCCCATGCGTGCTGGGAGGTGCCAGGGACAATTTGGCTAGCCTCTGGGACCCCTTGCGGGTTTGCTGGGCCCCGCGTGAGCACTGGGTATGTGCCAGGAACCATTTGGCGAGCCTCTAGGACCACTGCGCGAGGTCACTGGGGCCCGTGCGATTGCTGGGGAGGTGCCAGGGACAATTTGGCGAGCCGTTGGGACCCTGCTCGGGGCACTGGGCCTCATCTTGCGCCTGAGAGGTGTCAGGTACCATTTGGTGAGCCGCTGGGACCCCTCATGAAGTCGCTGGGGCCCGTGCCTGCGCTGGGGAGGTGCCAGGGATCATTTGGCGAGCCACTGGGACCCCCGTCTTGGTCGCTGGGCCCTGTCTTGTGGCGCTGGGTATGTGCCAGGGACCATTTGGAAAGCCAGTCGGACCACCGCGGGGTCGCTGGGCCCCTGTCTTGTGCTGGGTATGTGCCAGGGACCATTTGGCGAGCTGCTGGGACCCCGGCTTGGAGGGGTTGCCGGGCCTCATGCTGCTGGGTTGAGAGGTGTCAGGTACCATTTGGCGAGCCGCTGGGAACCTGCACAAGATCGCTGGGTCCGATGCACGCTGGGGAGGTGCCAGGGACCATTTCACGAGCTGCTGGGACCCCCATGGGGTCACTGGGCCCAGTGCGTGCATTGGGGAGGTGCCAGGGACAGTTTGGCGAACCTCTGGGACCTTGCGTGAGGTCGCTGGCACGTGTGATCGCTGGGGAGGTGCCAGGGACCATTTGGCGAGCCGCTCGGTCCCCGTCCAGGGTCTCTGGGGCCAGTGTGCACGCTGGGGAGGGGGCAAGTACCATTTCACGAGCCGCTGGGACCCCGCTCGATGTCGCTGGGGCCCGTCCGTGCTGGGGATTTCCCAGTGACCATTTGGCGAGCTGCTGGGAAACATCACGAAGTCGCTGGGGCCCGTGCCTGCACTAGGGATGTGCCAGGGACCATGCACGAGTCTCTGGGACACTGTGCGAGGGTTTCTGGGCCCAGTGCGTGTGCTTGGGAGATACCAGGGACCATTTGGCGAGCCTCTGGGTCCTGGGTCACTGGGCCCTGTGCGTGTGCTTGGGAGGTACCAGGGACCATTTTGCAAGCCGCTGGGACATTTTGGGGTAGCTGGGCCCGTGCGCTCGCTGGGGATGATCCAGGGACCATTTAGTGAGCCGCTGGGACCCGCTTGGGGCTGCTGTGGACCCCCATCGCGTGCTGGGGAGGTACCAGGGACCATTTGGCGAGCTGCTGGGTCCCCAGCAGGGGTCGCTGGGGCCAGTGTTTGCCTGCTGAAGGTGTCAGGTACCTTTTGGCGAGCCGCTGGGAACCCTGCGAGATCGCTGGGGCACATGCAGCGCTGGGGAGGTGCCAGGGACCATTTTCACGAGCTGCTGGGACCCGCTTGGGGTCACTGGGCCCCGTGCGTGCGTTGGGGAGGTGCCAGGGACAGTTTGGCGAACCTCTGGGACCCTTGCTGAGGTCGCTGGGGCACGTGTGATCGCTGTGGAGGTGCCAGGGACCATTTGGCGAGCGCTGGGTCCCAGCGCAGGGTCTCTGGGGCCCAGTGTGCGCTTGGGGAGGTACCATTTGGCGAGCCGCTGGGTCTGAAGTCGCTGGGGCCCGTCCGGCGTGCTGGGGATGTCCCAGGGACCATTTGGCGAGCTGCTGGGTCCCCAGCGGGGGGGTCGCTGGGCCTCATGCGCTTGCGGTTGAGAGGTGTCAGGTACCATTTGGCGAGCCGCTGGGAACCTGCACGAGATCGCTGGGGCCCATGCGCGCTGGGGATGTGCCAGGGACCATTTGGCGAGCTGTTGGGACCCGCATGGGTTCACTGGGCCCAGTGCGTGCGTTGGGGAGGTGCCAGGGACAGTTTGGCGCTGGGAACCTCTGGGACCCTTGGGGACAATTTGGTCGCTGGGACCCACGTGTGATCGCTGTGGAGGTGCCAGGGACCATTTGGCGAGCCGCTCGGTCCCCGCGCGGGGTCTCTGGGGCCGGTGTGCACGCTGGGGAGGGGCAGAGTACCATTTCACGAGCCGCTGGGACCCCTCTTCGAAGTCGCTGGGGCCCGTTTCCTGCGCTGGGGATGTCCCAGGGACCATTTGGCGAGCCTCTTGGACTCATTGAGGTCACTGGGCCCTGTGCGTGTGCTTAGGAGGTACCAGGGACCATTTGTGGCGAGCCACTGGGGCACCGCTTCGGGGGTCGCTGTGCCCGTCTTGGCGCAATGGGTATGTGCCAGGGACCATTTGGCGAGCCTCTGGGACCCGTCTTGGGGTCGCTGGGCTGAGTGCGTGCGCTGGGTAGGTACCAGGGAACATTTGGCGAGCCGCTGGGAACCAGTTCGGGGTCGCTGGGCCCCATGCATGCAGTGGTGAGGTGACAGGGACAATTTGGCTAGCCGCTGGGACCCCGTGCGTGGTCGCTGGGTCCCGTTGAGTGCTGGTATGTGCCAGGGACCATTTGGCCAGCCTCTGGGACCCCTCTTGTGGCCGCTGGGGCATGTGCGATCGCTGGGGAGGTGCCAGGGACGATTTGGCGAGCCACTCGGACCCCACCGCGGGGTCTCTGGGCCGGTGCCCGCGCGGGGGAAGTGCCAGGGACCATTCGGTGAGCCACTGGGACCCAGCTGCGTGGTTGATGGGCCCCTGTGCGTGCACTGGAAGTGCCAGGGACCATTTTGTGAGCCTCTGGGACCCTGCGTGGTCGCTGGGGCCCGTGCGTCGCTGGGGAGGTGCCAGGGACCATTTGTGAGCCTCTGGGACCTGGCGTGGTTGCTGGGCCCTGTGCGTGCACTGG
Source organism: Huso huso (assembly GCA_036884735.1). NCBI lineage: Eukaryota > Metazoa > Chordata > Actinopteri > Acipenseriformes > Acipenseridae > Huso > Huso huso. The sequence goes on from JAHFZB010000533.1 coordinate 27,067, forward strand.
GTATGAGCCAGGGACTATTTTGCGAGCCGCTGGGACCTTGGCGGGGTCGCTGGGCCCGTGGGCGCACTGGGGAAGAGCCAGGTACCATTTGGTGAGCTGCTGGGACCCCTAGAAATCGCTGGGGCCCATCGTGCGCTGGGGATGTGCCAGGGACCATTTGGCGAGCTGTTGGGACCCCGTGCGGAGGTCGCTGGGCCTCATGCAAGCGGTTGGGGAGGTGTCATGTACCATTTGGCGAGCTGCTGGGAACCCTGATGAAGTCGCTGGGGCCCGTGCCTGCGCTGGGGATGTGCCAGGGACCATTTGCGAGCCTCTGGGTCCCCACTCGGGGTCGCTGGGCCCTGTGTGCGTGCTGGGTATGTGCCAGGGACCATTTGGCGAGCCGCTGGGACCCCGTTCGGGGTCGCTGGGCCCATGCATGCACTGGGGAGGTGCCAGGGACAATTTGGCTAGCCTCTGGGACCCCCTGCGTGGTTGCTGGGCCCTGTGCGTGCACTGGGTGCGAGCCAGGGACAATTTTGCGATCCGCTGGGACCTCTTGCGGGGTCGCTGGGCCCGTCTGGGCGCACTGGGAGGTGCCAGGGACCATTTGGTGAGCCTCTGGGACCCGGCTAGAAGTCGGCTGGGCCCCGTCCGCGCTGGGGATGTCCCAGGGACCATTTATGAGCCTCTGGGACCTCTTGAGGTCACTGGTTCCAGTGCGTGTGCTGGGGGAGGTACCAGGGACCATTTGGCGAGCCGCTGGGGTCCCCACTCCAGGGTCGCTGGGGACCCCGTCTTGGGCTGCTGGGATGTGCCAGGGACCATTTGCCGAGGCAGCTGGGACCCTGCGCGAAGTCGATGGGGTGGGTATGTGGCGCTGGGGATGTGCCAGGGACCATTTGGCGAGCTTCTGGGACCCTGCGTGGGGGTTCGCTGGGGCCCAGCGTGTGCTGGGGAGGTGCCAGGGACCATTTGGCGAGCCTCTGGGACCCGCGTGGGGTTTGCTGGGCCCAGTGCGTGTGCTGGGGAGGTGCCAGGGACCATTTGGCTAGCCCCTGGGACCCGCTCGGGGATGCTGGGCCTTGTGTGCGCTGGGGATGTGCCAGGAACCATTTGGCGAGCCTCTGGGACCACTCTTGTGAGGTCACTGGGGCCCGTGTGATTGCTGGGGAGGTGCCAGGGACAATTTGGCGAGCCGTTGGGACCCTCTTTTCGGGTCGCTGGGCCTCATCGTGAGCGCCTGGGGAGGTGTCAGGGACCATTTGGTGAGCCGCTGGGAACCCTCGCGAAGTCGCTGGGGCCCATGCCTGCGCTGGGGAGGTGCCAGGGATCATTTGGCGAGCCACTGGGACCCCGTCTTGGGGGGTCGCTGGGCCCTGTCTTGGCGTGCTGGGTATGTGCCAGGGACCATTTGGACAGCCAGTGGGACCAGTTCGGGGTTGCTGGGCCCTGGCATGTGCTGGGGATGTGCCAGGGACCATTTGGCGAGCCTCTGGGACCCCGTGCGGGGTTGCTGGGCCCAGTGCGTGTGCTGGGCAGGTGCCAGGGACCATTTGGCGAGCCTCTGGGACTTCTCGGGGTATCTGGGACATGTGCGATCGCTGGGGAGGTGCCAGGGATCATTTGGCGAGCCGCTGGGACCCCGTCTTGAGGGTCGCTGGGTCCCATGCCCGCTGGGGAGGGTAAAGGGACCATTGGCGAGCGGCTGGGACCCGCTGGGGTTGCCTGGGCCCTGTCGTGCGCTGGTAAGGTGACCAGGGACCATTTGGCGAGCTGCTGGGACCCCGTCTTCCGGGTCGCTGGGGCCCGTGGCCCACTGGGGAGGGGCAAGGGACCATTTGCGAGCCGCTGGGACCAGCGGCGTTTTGCTGGGCCCTGTGCGTGCACTGGGTAGGTGCCAGGGACCATTTGGCGAGCCATTGGGACCCCGCGCGGGGTCGCTGGGCCCCATGCGCGCTTGGGAGGAGCCAGGTACCATTTGGTGAGCCATTGGGACCCTCGGCTGAAATCGCTGGGCCCCATGAAGGCGCGCTGGGAGGTGCCAGGGACCATTTGGCGAGCCACTGGGACCGCTGGGCCTGTGCACTTTTTGGGGGTGCCAGGGACCATTTGGCGAGCCACTGGGAACCCACAGCGGGGTTGCTGGGGCCCGTGCCCGTGCTGGGAGGTGCCAGGGACCATTTGCGAGCTGCTGGGACCCAGCGTGGTTGCTGTGACCTGTGTGTGTGCTGGGGAGGAGCCAGGGACCATTTGGCGAGCCTCTGGGGTTTTCCAGGGTGTTGCTGGGCCCCGTGTGCGTGCTGGGTATGTTCCCAGGGACCATTTGGCGAGCCGCTGGGACCCGCTGGCCCAATTATCTGGGCCCCGCTGCTCGCTGGGCCCATGCGTCGCTGGGGAGGATGTGCCAGGGACCATTTGGCGAGCCTCTGGGACCCTGCGTGAGGTCACTGGGCGATGCGTGCATTGGGGGAGGTACCAGGGACAATTTGGCAAATCCGCTGGGACCCCAGCGGGGTCTCTGGGGCCGGTGTGCACCTGGAGAGGTGCCAGGTACCATTTGGTGAGCCTCTGGGAACCTTTGAAAATCTGGGCTGGGTCAGTGCGTGCTGGGGATGTGCCAGGGACCATTTGGCGAGCCTCTGGGACCCCAGGGGGGGTCGCTGGGTCTGGGCGTGTGCTGGGGAGGTGCCAGGGACCATTTGGCGAGCTTCTGGGACCCCCTTGGGGTTTCTGGGCCCGTCTTGGCGCGTGCTGGGGAGGTGCCAGGGACCATTTGGCGTGCAGCTGGGACCCAGCGTGGGTCGCTGGGCCAGTTTCATGCTGGGGCTGGGATATGTCAGGGACCATTTGGCGAGCTTCTGGGAACCTCTTGGGACCCCGCTGGGGCCCATGCACGTGCTGGGGAGGTGCCAGGGACCATTTGGCGAGCCTCTGGGACCCAGCGTGGGGTTGCTGGGCCCAGTGCGTGTGCTGGGCAGGTGCCAGGGACCATTTTGCATGGCTGCTGGGACCCTGCTCAGGGGCTGCTGGGCCCATGTCGTGCGCTGGGGATGTGCCAGGAACCATTTGTTGAGCCTCTGGGACCCCTGCGAGGTCACTGGGGCCCGTGTGATTGCTGGGGAGGTGCCAGGGACAATTTGGCGAGCCGTTGGGACCCTGCTCGGGTCTCGCTGGGCCTCCTGTGCGCGCCTGGGAGGTGTCAGGTACCATTTGGTGAGCCGCTGGGAACCTCATGAAGTCGCTGGGGCCCATGCCTGCGCTGGGGAGGTGCCAGGGATCATTTGGTGAGCCACTGGGACCCCGCGTGGGGTCGCTGGGCCCCCTGTCTTGTGCTGGGAGGGTGCCAGGGACCATTTGGCTGAGCTGCTGGGACCACCACAGCGGGGTCGCTGGGCCCTGTCTTGCGCGATGCTGGTGATGTGCCAGGGACCATTTGGCGAGCCTCTGGGACCCCTTGGGGTTGCTGGGCCCCAGTCTGCGTGCTGGGTACCAGGGACCATTTGGTGAGCTGCTGGGACCCAGCAGCGGGGTCGCTGGGCCTCATCTTGGCGTGCTGGGAGGTGTCAGGGACCATTTGGCGAGCCGCTGGGAACCTGCACAAGATCGCTGGGGCCCCGTGCGGCGTGCTGGGGAGGTGCCAGGGACCATTTGGTGAGCTGCTGGGAACCGGCGCGGTGTGGAGTAGTGGTTGGGGCTCTGGACTCTTGACCCGGAGGTGGGTTCAATCCTTGTGGGGACACTGCTGCTGTACCCTTGAGCAAGGTACTTTGCCTAGGGCTCAGTAAAAAAAACCCAACTGTATAAATGGGTGGTGCCAGGGAAAAATAACGTGATATCTTGTAACAATTGTAAGTCACCCTGGATAAGGGCATCTGCTAAGAAATAAATAAATAAAATCGCTGGGGCCCGTTACGCAGCATGGGGAGGTGCCAGGGACCATTTGGCGAGCTGCTGGGACCCCGCTGGGGTCACTGGGCCCAGTGCGTGCGTTGGGGAGGTGCCAGGGACCATTTGGCGAAATTCTGGGACCTTGCGCGAGGGTCGCTGGGGCACGTGTGATCGCTGTGGAGGTGCCAGGGACCATTTGGCGAGCCGCTGGGTCCCCGCCCGGGGTCTCTGGGGCGGTGTGCACACTGGGGAGGGCCAGGGACCATTTGGCGAGGCTGGGACCCCGCTCGAAGTCGCTGGGCCCCGATCCGCTGGGGAGGGATCCCAGGGACCATTTGGCGAGCTTCTGGGACCCTGCGGGGTCACTGGGCCCTGTGCGCGTGCTGGGGAGGTACCAGGAACCATTTGGTGAGCCCTGGGGCCCCCCTGGGAGTGTGCTGGGGTCGTTAATGGGTAGGTGCCAGGGACCATTTGGCGAGCCTCTGGGACCCCGTCAGGGGTCGCTGGGCCCATTTGCATGCAGTGGTGGGAGGTGACAGGGACAATTTGGTGAACCGCTGGGACCCCTTGGCGTGGTCGCTGGGCCCATGCAAGTGCTGGTGATGTGCCAGGGACCATTTGGCCAGCCTCTGGGACCCCTCAGCGGGGTCGCTGGGGCCCGTGCGATCGCTGGGAGGTGCCAGGGGCATTTGGCGAGCCTGCTGGGACCCCAGCGGGGTCTCTGGGGCGGTGCCAGCGCTGGGGAGGTGCCAGGGACCATTTGGTGAGCCACTGGGACCCTTGGCGTGGTTGATGGGCCCTGTGCGTGCACTGGAGCGTGCCAGGGACTATTTTGTGAGCCTCTGGGACCCCCTTGGGTCGCTGGGGCCGTGCGATCGCTGGGGAGGTGCCAGGGACCATTTGTGAGCCTCTGGGACCCCAGCGCGTGGTTGCTGGGCCCTGTGTGTGCACTGGGGAGGTGCCAGGGACTATTTGGCGAGCCGCTGGGACCCTTAGCAAAGTCGCTGGGCCCCGTGGGCGCACTGGGGAAAAGCCAGGGACCATTTGGTGAGAGCTGGGACCCCGCTAAAGTCGCTGGGGCCCATCTTGCGCTGGGGATGTGCCAGGGACCATTTGGCGAGCCTGTTGGGACCTGCGGGGTCTCTGGGCCTCATGTGCGTGTGCTTGGTTGAGAGGTGCCAGGGACCATTTGGCGAGCTGCTGGGAACCCCTGTTGAAGTCGCTGGGGCCCGTGCCTGCGCTGGGGATGTGCCAGGGACCATTTGGCGAGCCTCTGGGTCCCCACTGGGTCGCTGGGCCCTGTGCGTGCTGGGTATGTGCCAGGGACCATTTGGTGAGTCTCTGGGACCCCCACAGGGTCGCTGGGCCCAGTTCGTGCACTGGGCAGGTACCAGGGACCATTTCGTGAGCCGCTGGGACCCGCTCGGGGGCGCTGGGCCCATGGCACTGGGGAGGTGCCAGGGACAATTTGGCTAGCCTCTGGGACCCCTTGCGTGGTTGCTGGGGGCCTGTGTGCATGCACTGGGCAGGTGCCAGGGACAATTTCGCGATCCGCTGGGGATGTCCCAGGGACCATTTACGAGCCTCTGGGACACTTTCTTGAGGTCACTGGGCCCAGTGCGTGGGGAGGTACCAGGGACCATTTGGCGAGCCTCTGGGTCCCCCACTCCGGTTCGCTGGGCTCCGTGCGGCGCACTGGGGATGTGCCAGGGACCATTTGCGAGCAGCTGGGACCCTAAAATCGCTGGGGCCCGATTGGCGTGCTGGGGATGTGCCAGGGACCATTTGGCGAGCTTCTGGGACCCCGTCTGGGGTTGCTGGCCCTAGTGGTGTGCTGGGCAGGTACCAGGGACCATTTGGCGAGGCTGGGACCTTGGGCTCAGGGGTCGCTGGGCCGTGTGGCGCGCTGGGATGTGCCAGGGACCATTTGGTGAGCCGCTGGGAACCCCACGGGTCGCTGGGCCCCGTGCCTGCGCTGGGGAGGTGCCAGGGACCATTTGGCGAGCATCTGGGACCCTGCGGGGTCGCTGGGGCCCGTGCGTGCGCTGGGAGGTGCCAGGGACCATTTGGCGAGCCGCTGGGACCCCAGCGTGGGGTCGCTGGGCCCTGTGCTTGCGCTGGGTATGTGCCAGGGACCATTTAGCGAGCCTCTGGGACCCCATCTTGGGGTTGCTGGGCCCTGTGCGTGCGCTGGGTAGGTTCAGGGACCATTTGGCGAGCCTCTGGGACCAGCGGGTTGCTGGGCCCAGTGCGTTGCTGGGAGGTGCCAGGGACCATTTGGCGAGGCGCTGGGACCCAGGGTATCTGGGGCGGTGGCTGGGCCCAGGGATCATTTGCGCGCTGGGAGGTGCCAGGGACCATTTGGTAAGGTGCTGGGACCCGAGCTGCTGGGACCCCGTCGCTGGGCCCCGATGCACACACTGGTGAGGGGCCAGGGACCATTTGCGAGCCGCTGGGACCGGGGCGTTTTGCTGGGCCCTGTGCGTGCACTGGGAGGGAGCCAGGGACCATTTGGCGAGCTGCTGGGACCCCTGCACGTGGTCGCTGGGCCCTGAGCGCGCACTGGGGAGGAGCCAGGTACCATTTGGTGAGCCATTGGGACCCCCGAGAAATCACTGGGCCCCGTGCCGCATGCTGGGGATGTGCCAGGGACCATTTGGCGAGCCAGTGGGACCCGGCTGGGGTCGCTGGCCCCATCGCTTGGGAGGTGCCAGGGACCATTTGGTGGGCCGCAGGGCCGATGCACTTGCGGGGCGGGCCAGGTACCATTGGGAGCCACTGGGAACCCTCGCGAAGTTGGTGGGGCCCGTGCCCGTGCTGGGGGCCAGGGACCTTTGGGAGCTGCTTTGACCCACACAGTGTTTGGGGACCTTGGCGTGCTGATAAGTTGCCAGGGACCATTTGACGAGCCGCTGGGATCCCATGTTGGGCCGCTGGACCTCTTGTGTGGCGCTGGGGAGGTGCCAGGGACCATTTGGTGAGCTGCTGGGAACCAGCGCAGGGTCGCTGGGTCGTGCACGTGCTGGGAGGTGCCAGGGACCATTTGGCGAGCCGCTGGGATCCCATGTTGGGTCGCTGGGACCAGTGCGTGCGCTGGGAGGTGCCAGGGACCATTTTTTGAGCCGCTGGGACCCTGGGGTCGTGCTGGGCCCTGTGGGTGCGCTGGGGAGGTGCCAGGGACATTTGGTGAGACTGCTGGGACCCAGCGCAAAATCGCTGGGCCCCGTGTGCGCGCTGGGGATGTGCCAGGGACCATTTGGCGAGCATCTGGGACCTGCGTGGTCGCTGGCACCCGTGCGCTGGGGAGGTGCCAGGGACCATTTGGCGGTGCTGGGACCCCACTTGAAGTCGCTGGGGCCCGTGTGCTCGCTGGGAGGGGCAAGGGACCATTTGCGAGCCGCTGGGACCCCTGCGTGGTTGCTGGGCCCTGTGCGTGCACTGGGTGGGAGCCAGGGACCAGTTGGTGAGCCGCTGGGACCCGCACAGGGTCGCTGGGTCCCATGCTGCGCTGGGAGGTGCCAGGGACCATTTGGTGGCCGCTGGGACCCCAGCGGGGTTGCAGGGGCCCGTCTTGCGTGCTGGGCGGAGCCAGGTACCATTTGGTGAGCCGCTGGGACCCCATAAAGAAATCGCTGGGCCCCTCTTGGGACGCTGGGGATGTGCTAGGGACCATTTGGCGAGTCGCTGGGAAACCTGCGAGATCGCTGAGGCCCGTGCACGGCGCTGGGGGAGGTGCCAGGGACAGTTTGGTGAGCCGCTGGGACCCCAAGAGGATCGCTGGGCCTCATGCTCGTGGCTGAGAGGTGTCAGGTATCATTTGGCGAGCCGCTGGGAATCCTCAGCAAAGTCGCTGGGGCCCGTGCCGTGCTGGGGATGTGCCAGGGACCATTTGGCGAGCCTCTGGGACCTGCTTGTGCGGTCGCTGTGGCATGTGTGATCGCTGGGGAGGGGCCAGGGACCATTTGGCGAGCCGCTGGGACCCGCGCAGGGGTCTCTGGGGCGGTGTGCACGCTGGGGAGGTGCCAGGGATCATTTGGCGAGCCGCTGGGCCCCGTCTTGATGGCGCTGGGATGAGCCAGGTACCATTTGGGGGACGCTGGGACCCCTCGCAAAGTTGCTGGTGCCTGTGGGGCTGAGGATTTGCCAGGGACCATTTACGAGCTCCTGGGACCCCTGCGTGGTTGCTGTGACCTGTGTGCGTGCTGGGTAGTAGCCAGGGGACCATTTGGCGAGCCTCTGGGACCCCACAGTGTTGCTGGGACCATCGCATGCTGGTAAGGTTTCAGGGACCATTTGGCGAGCCTCTGGGACCAGCTGGGGAAGTGATTGCGCTTTGGGAGGTACCAGGGACCATTTGGCAAACCGCTCGGTTCCCGAGCATGGTGTCTGGGGCGGTGTGCATGCTGGGGAGGTGCCAGGGGATCATTTGGGGGAGCCGCTGGGATCCACAGTGGGGCTGCTGGACCTCTTGCACACGCTGGGGAGGTGCCAGGGACCATTTGGTGAGCTGCTGGGAACCCGCGTAAAATCGCTGGGGCCCGTGCAGCGCTGGGGAGGTGCCAGGGACCATTTGGCGAGCCTCTGGGACCCTGCGCGAGGTCGCTGGCACTCGTGCGTGCTGGGGAGGTGCCAGGGACCATTTCGAGGCGCTGGGCCCCGCGTGGGGTCGCTGGGCCCAGTCGTGCGCTGGGAGGTGCCAGGGATCATTTGGCGAGCCGCTGGGACCCCACGTCGTGGTTGCTGGGGCCCGTCGCGTGCTGGGCATGTGCCAGGGACCATTTGGTGAGCCTCTGGGACTGTGTGAGGTCACTGGGCCCAGTTCGTGTGCTTGGGAAGTACCAGGGACTATTTGGCGAGCCGCTGGGACCCCGCGCGGGATCGATGGGGTCCGTGTGCTCGCTGGGGAGGGTCAAGGGACCATTTGTGAGCTGCTGGGACCCCTTACGTGGTTGCTGGGCCCTGTGCGTGCACTGGCTAGGAGCCAGGGACCATTTGGTGAGCCACTGGGACCCCGCACAGGGTCGCTGGGTCCCATGTTCGCTTGGGAGGAGCCAGGGACCATTTGGCGAGCCGCTGGGACCCCGCGCGGGGTCGCAGAGCCCCGTGCGCATGCTGGGGATGAGCCAGGTACCATTTGGCGAGACGCTGGGACCCCTCAGAAGTCCCTGGCGGCCGTGCACGCGCTGAGGAGGTTCAGCGACCATTTCGTGAGCCGCTGGGACCCGCGTGGAGTCGCTGGGTCAGTGCGTCCGCTGGGGAGGTGCCAGGGACCATTAGGTCGAGCCGCTGGGAACCCGCACGAGATCGCTGGGGCCCGTCCATGCGCTGGGGAGGTGTCAGGGACCATTTGCGAGCTGCTGGGACCCGGCGTGGTTGCTGGGCACTGTGCACGTGCTGGATAGGTGCCAGGGACCATTTTGCGACCGGTGGGACCTCGTGGGGTCGCTGGGCTCAGGCCCACAGGGGAGGGTCAAGGGACCATTAGCAGGCCGCTGGGACCCTGCTTGGGTTGCTGTGGCCTGTGCACGTGCTGGGAGGTGCCAGGGACCATTTGGCAAGCAGCTGGGATCGCGATGGGGTCACTCCCGTGCTGGGGAGGGGCCAGGGACCATTTAGAGCCACTCTGGGACCCTGTGCGTGGTTACAGGGGCCCTGTGCTTGTGCTGGGGATGTGCCAGGGACCATTTGCGAGCTGCTGGGACCCAGCGTGGTTGCTGGGACCTGTCTTGGCGCTGGGTAGGAGCCAGGGACCATTTGGCGAGCCTGCAGGGACCCTGCTTGGGGTCGCTGGGGCCCGTGGCGTGCTGATAAGGTGCCAGGGACCATTTGGTGAGCCACTGGGACCCCCTGGGTACGACCCAAGGACAATTTGACGAGCCGCTTGGACCCGCACTGGGTCGCAGAGCCCGTGAGCTCTGCTGGGGAGGAGCCAGGGACCATTTGGCGAGTCGCTGGGAACCTGCGAGATCGCTGAGGCCCGTGCATGCGCTGGGGAGGTACCAGGGACAATTTGGCTAGCCTCTGGGACCCTGCTGCGGGTCGCTGGGGCACGTGTGATCGCTGGGGATGAGCCAGGTACTATTTGGCGAGGCAGCTGGGACCTCAAAGTCACTTGTGGCCCGTGCATGCGCTGGGAGGTTCCAGGGACCATTTCGTGAGCCGCTGTGACCCGTGTGGAGTCGCTGGGTCCAGTGCGTCCGCTGTGGGACGGGCCAGGTACTATTTGGCGAGCCTCTGGGTCACTCTTGGCGAGGTCACTGGACCCAGTGTGTGCGCTTGGGAGGTACCAGGGACCATTTGGCGAGCCGCTGGGACCCCGTCTTGGGGTCGCTGGGCCCGTGCATACACTGGTGAGGGCAAGGGACCATTTGCGAGCCGCTGGGACCCGTGCGTTTTGCTGGGCCCTGTGCGTGCACTGGGTAGGAGCCAGGGACCATTTGGCGAGCTGCTGGGACCCTTGCACGCAGTCGCAGGGGCCCATGCGCGCACTGGGGAGTGCCAGGTACCATTTGGTGAGCCATTGGGACCCCGAAATCACTGGGGCCCGTGGCGCCTACTGGGGATGTGCCAGGGACCATTTGGCGAGCGGTGGGACCCCCTGGGTCGCTGGGCCCCATGCGCTTAGGAGGTGCCAGGGACCATTTGGCGAGCCGCGGGCCCCGTGGCGCTTGCTAGGGCGGAGCCAGGTACCATTTGGCGAGCCACTGGGAACCCTCAGCGGTTGCTGGGGCCCGTGCCCGTGCTGGGGATTTGCCAGGGACCATTTGTGAGCTGCTGGGACCCATGCGTGGTTGCTGTGACCTGTGTGTGTGCTGGGGGGCCAGGGACCATTTGGCGAGCCGCTGGGACCCCACACAGTGTTGCTGGGGACCCATGCGTGCTGGTAAGTTCCCAGGGACCATTTGGCGAGCCACTGGGACAGCGGGGTATCTGGGCCCGTCGCTCGCAGGCCCGTCGCACTGGGGATGTGCCTGGGACCATTTGGCGAGCCTCTGGGACACTGCACGAGGTCACTGGACAGTGCGTGCATTTGGGAGGTACCAGGGACATTTGGCGAACCGCTGGGTCCCTCGCGTGGGGTCTCTGGGACCGTGTGCACGCTTGGGAGGGTTGTGTACCATTTTCACGAGCCGCTGGGACCCCGCTCGAAGTCGCTGGTGCCCATCCACCACGCTGGGGATGTGCCAGGGACCATTTGGCGAGCCTCTGGGACCCTCTTGCGCGAGGTCACTGGGCCCTGTGCGTGTGCTGGGGAGGTACCCAGGGACCATTTTGTGAGCCTCTAGGTCACTGGGGCCTGTGTGTGCACTGGGTATGAGCCAGGGACCATTTTGCGAGCCGCTGGGACCCTGCGGGGTCGCTGGGCCCGTGGGCGCCTGGGGAGGAGCCAGGTACCATTTGGTGAGTCCGCTGGGACCCCTAGAAATCGCTGGGGCCCCATGCGCACTGGGGATGTGCCAGGGACCATTTGGCGATCCCGTTGGGACCCTGCGGGGTCGCTGGGCCTCATCACCCTGGAGAGGTGTCATGGACCATTTGGCGAGCTGCTGGGAACCCAGCTGCTGGGTCGCTGGGGGCCAGGGATTTGTGGGACCGCTGGGGGATGTGCCAGGGGACCGCTGGGCGAGCCTCTGTCCCCACTCAGGGTCCATGGGCCCTGTGTGCCTGCTGGGTATGTGCCATGGACCATTTTGAGCCTCTGGGACCCCAGGGGGCTGGGGCCCATGCTGCTGGGGAGGTGCCAGGGACAATTTGGTTAGCCTCTGGGACCCTGCGTGGTTGCTGGGCCCAGTTGGGCCTGCACTGGGTACGTGCCAGGGACCATTTGGCGAGCCTCTGGGACCTCAGGGGGCGGGGTCGCTGGGAGGGCCCGTCTTGCACTGGGGAGGAGCCAGGTACCATTTGGTGAGCCGCTGGTGCGCCGGCTAGAAGTCACCAGGGCCCATTTGCGCACTGGGGATGTCCCAGGGACCATTCACGAGCCTCTGGGACACTGGGCGAGGTCACTGGGCCCAGTGCGTGTGCTTGGGAGGTACCAGGGACCATTTGGCGAGCCGCTGGGTCCCCACTCCCAAGGTCGCTGGGTTCGATCTTGGCGCGCTGGGGATGTGCCAGGGACCATTTGCCGAGACGCTGGGGAACCTGCACGAGATCGCTGGGGCCTGTGTGCGCTGGGGAGGTGCCAGGGACCATTTGGCGAGCCTCTGGGACCCCTCGTGGGTTTGCTGGGCCCAGTGCGTGTGCTGGGCAGGTACCAGGGACCATTTGCATGGCGCTGGGACCCCCGCTGGGGACAGCTGAGCCCATGCACGCGCTGGGGAGTTGCCAGGGACAATTTGGCTAGCCTCTGGGACCCCTGCGGTTTTGCTGGGCCCCGCGTGAGCACTGGGTATGTGCCAGGAACCATTTGGCGAGCCTCTGGCACCACTGCGCGAGGTCACTGGGGCCCGTGCGATTGCTGGGGAGGTGCCAGGGACAATTTGGCGAGCCGCTGGGACCCTGCTCGGGGACGCTGGGCCTCATGCGCGCGCCTGAGAGGTGTCAGGTACCATTTGGTGAGCCGCTGGGAACCCTCGCGAAGTCGCTGCGGCCCGTGCCTGCGCTGGGGAGGTGCCAGGGATCATTTGGCGAGCCACTGGGACCCCGTGCGGGGTCGCTGTTCCCTGTGCGCGCACTGGGTATGTGCCAGGGACCATTTGGAAAGCCAGTCGGACCACACGCGGGGTCGCTGGGCCCTGTGCGCGCGCTGGGTATGTGCCAGGGACCATTTGGCGAGCCTCTGGGACCCCGTGCGGGGTTGCTGGGCCCAGTGCGTGCGCTGGGCAGGTTCCAGGGACCATTTGGCGAGCCGCTCGGACCACACGCGGGGTATCTGGGGCCGGTGCACGCGCTGGGGAGGTGCCAGGGATCATTTGGCGAGCTGCTGGGACCCCGTGCGGGGTCGCTGGGTCCCATGCCCGCACGGGAGGGTTAAGAGACCATTTAGTGAGCCGCTGGGACACCGCTCGGGGATGCTGTGGCCTGTGCGCACGCAGGTAAGGTGACAGGGACCATTTGGTGAGCTGCTGGGACCCCGTGCGGGGTCGCTGGGCCCCGTGCACGCACTGGTGAGGGGCAAGGTACCATTTGCGAGCCGCTGGGACCAGGGACCATTTTGCTGGGCCCTGTGCGTGCACTGGGGAGGTGCCAGGGACCATTTGGTGGCTGCTGGGACCCTGGCGAGGTCGCTGGGCCCCATGCGCTGGGGAGGTGCCAGGGACCATTTGGCGAGCGGTGGGACCCAGGTCGCTGGGGGGTGCCCCATGGTTGCTGGGACCATTTGGGAGGTGCCAGGGACCATTTGGCGAGCCGCGGGGCCCCGTGCACTTGCTAGGGCAGCCAGGGACCATTTGGTGAGCCACTGGGAACCCTCGACAATTGTTGACCCGCCTGGGGCCTCGTGCCCGTGCTGGGATTTGCCAGGGACCATTTGCGAGCTGCTTTGACCCCACACAGTGTTGCTGGGGACCCCCATTTGGTGCTGGTAAGTTCCAGGGACCATTTGACGAGCCGCTGGGACCCTGGGTCGCTGCGAGGTCACTGGGCGATTTAAACGCTGGGTGCACTTGGGAGGGCCAGGGACATTTGGCGCCGCTGGGCCCCAGCGCGCAGGGTCTCTGGGGCCCGGTGTGCGCCGCTGGGGAGGTGCCAGGGATTATTTGGCGAGCCGCTGGGATCCCATGTGGGGCCGCTGGACCTCTTGCACACGCTGGGGAGGTGCCAGGGACCATTTGGTGAGCTGCTAGGAACCAGCGCAAAATCGCTGGGTCAGTGCACGTGCTGGGGAGGTGCCAGGGACCATTTCGCGAGTGCTGGGACCCCACTCGAAGTCGCTGGGGCCGTGTGCTGCGCTGGGGAGGTGC
>JAHFZB010000534.1:0-40600 GCA_036884735.1 Huso huso
AATTTAACATACAACTGTGTATAAAACATAAAAGTAAGCATTTTTCTTTAAAGAAAAATAATAAAATAATAGTTAATAAGCAAATAACAAATATCACTGCTTCAACACAGCAGAATTTTATTTTTTAATAATTTCAATTCTGAGTTCACAAGTCCCCTCTCCTTAGATCTTGTACTACAGTTGAACTTACAGCTCTCATCTTCACAACAGCTGTGTGACGTGAAGCTGTGGTCATCTGTGTGCTGAAGCTGCTGATAACTGCTGCACAGGGTAACAGCACAGGGGAGACAGTGTAATGGGTATTGAGTGCTTGACAAGTGCAGGAGCTGAGAATGGGATGTTTGGATTCTCATGAAGTGCAGCTGGGTGATGTCTGTGGAGTGCTTTAATGCTCATTAAAATACAGTAGGAGCTATACAAATATTATAATAGGAATCATTAAACTATGAATGAAAAGCAATGCTGAACTGTATTTTCAATGGTAACAAGATACCTCAATTTCCCAATGGGACATTTACTATGTATAATATTAACTATCACATACAGTAATGTTCCAAAAACCAATGCATTTACCATGGTATATCAGCATTATGATTGCTTTGGGAAACCACAAAGGATTGGCTGAAAGGCCTGCAACTCTCCTAACAGTGAGCTGAGGAGGTAGTCCGAAGGGGCGCTAACCCATAAGAAGATCAAAGTGAGTCTGTTAACAACTGTGAAAAGTGTAGCACCGCCATGTGGCTTTCCAAATGCTGGTATTGTAAGCTTTAATAGTATTATTATACCGCCCCACTGCTATACGAATTCCTAATCCATACATAACACAGAAAACTCATTGAGTACAGTGATCTGTAAAAAAAAGTCAGAAAATGAGGGAAACTTTTTTTCAACCTGCATTTTTGTTTTTTTTTTTTACAATGATTAAGAAGGTTTTAAAAAATACATCTAGATTTTAAATGTTACTTAATAAAAAAAAAGGGTGATGTTAATCTGGTTTAAGAAGATTTATAAAAAATATGAAATGAATTTTTTTTTGTTAAACAGATTAATATCAGCCCTGTGGTATCACACCTGCCCTGCTTTCCTTCACTTTCTCTGTCTCTACCCTGATATATTGAGATGTTGTGGTACTTTGCTTTGCAAAGCTTTTGATGTCAAAATTTTGCATGCTTGCAACCCAACCTCCGTTCATAGATCTAGGTTATTTTAGACGAGACCCACCACGTGATGAGTTCAGAGATTGTTTGGAATAAATACTTCATTTGCACATTATTTTGCATCATTTTGCAAATGAACCCTTGACATCCTTTCACTCATTTCTGGATGTTTGCATTGTTTAGATTTTGCAATATTTCTAAAGGACTCAGATGTACCGTAAGGTCTAGCGAATTGGGATGAGGAAACTAAACAAACAAAATATGGTGTTAGAAGGAAAGTAAAAAAATGATAAAGCTGCAGAATTTTAAAAAGTATTGATTTTGCAGCGGAACATGTCTAGTAAAGCAAAACTGAAAGTGAAGCTTCAGTAAAAGGCAAGTTATGTTGTATTGAGTTTATTGCGCAGTCATCAAAGCCTTTTGAGAGGGTGCTTTTTGTAAAAAGACCAAGGGCCCAATACTGAAAAGGGCAAGGTACTAAAATTAAGGCACAGGTTGTTACAGACCAACAGGTGACCAGATTTCGGTCAGAACCGAGAGACTCAGACCGCCACAGTCATTCTACTTGTGTGTAAGATCACTGTTGGGTGAGGCAAAAAAAAATGAAGTTTGTCATTATCAGCAGTGTGATTGTATGTACATTTTTATTCATTGATGGTTCTCTAATTTGCCTAAGGGGTGATAAGTGGTTGCAAACAGGCACAATCAGACTTGTGTAATGATTCATATGAGCCTGCAGAGTCTGCTGAATCTGTAGCAGCTGCGCCTCCAGACTCGGGAGTTTCAATGTCAGCATTTTTACCTGATTTCTTTTCATCTTTCCTTTCCATTTATTACAATGAAAATACATGTCTCAAGAAATGGACTGTCAGTCAGTAATCTGAAACGGGAATACCTGTCCATGCCTGAATTCCGAGATCACTTTTTTCCTTCAAACGGCTTCACTGGACTTGCCTTGACCTCAGCACCATGTTATTGATCCTCAGCTGATGCACTATCCTTGCACTATTGCACTACAGTTAGGTCATTGTAGATACAAATGGTCTTAATCCTAAATTGTTCTTCTTATCTCATAGTGCATTCTAGTTGGGTATTTGCACTACTGTGTTTACACTGTATTTTAAATATTGTATTAGCACTGTAACCTTGTATTGCAACCAACCAACAATAATAATAATAATAATAATAATAATAATAATAATAATAATAATAATAATAATACATCTGGTACTTTTATGTATTTTCTCTTTACTGCTTTGTAATCAGTGACTTTTTAATTTTTTTCATTTCCATATACAGGCAAAACATAAACGCATTAGATTTCCTCCAAGCACCACGGATGTGGATGTGACAGACGCCTGTGGAGAGATGCCATTTTAGAGGAGGAAGCTGATAATTCTACCAACAGTAAACAAATAAAGTGATTCAGTGAAAAAAGCTACTGCTTGAGCCACTAGGGACATGTTGCCCTCATTAAAAGTTTGTTTTGTGCCATGCGGGCTTGAATAGCTGGCTGGGTAGAGCCCTATTCTGACACACAGTGTGGTTTTGGCAGCATTTACAGATCCTGCACAGTAGGTATTCTGTGTTATGTACGGATTAGAATTGTATAGAAGTGGGCAGTATAACTAATACTATTAAAAGCTTACAATACCAGCAGTGAAAACAAGATGGCCGCTTACACTTTTCACAGTTGCTAAACAGATTCACTTTTGAGTTTATAGGTTGCGCCTCTTCTAACCCCGGGCCTCTGCATTGTTAGTGGTAGAGTTGTACAGGCCTTTCATTAATCAAAGAGTTTGGTTTCCCAAAGCAATGTTATAATGGCACAGAATACCACTGGTAAATGCATTGGTTTTTGGAAACATTACTGTATGTATGAGAAGTTATTATACATAGTAAATGTCCTATTGGAAATTGAGGTATCTTGTTACCATTGAAAATACAGTTCCCCATTGTTTTCATTCATAGTTTAATGATCTTATTCAAATATTTGTATAAGGTCTGCAGGATTGTAATGAGTATGAAGCACTCCATATACATCACCCAGCACTGTACCTTCATGAGAACAAAAAGATCCCATTCTCAGCTCTGCATCTTGTCAAGCACTCAATACCTCATTACACTGTCCCCTTGTGTTGTTACCTCCTGTGCAGCAGTTATCAGCAGCTTCAGCACACAGATCTTTACCAGCTTCACGTCACACAGCTGCTTGTGAAGATGAGAGCTGTAAGTCCCAATCTGTAGTGACAAGATTCAAGGAGAGGGGACTTGCAGAACCTCAGAATTGCCTGCCTCTATACTTCCCACCTGTTCTTACCCAAGATTTACCCACATTTCGCCAAATAGGAGCAGTCACCATGGGGCAGTTCAGATCAGATAAGTAATTTTTTCCTAATTATTGCAATGTCAGCCTTGTTGCCAAACAAGTAACAGAAGCTACTGCTATATAATCTGGTGTGTATCTTACATGTTGAAAGCATCCCACAGCAGGCATGTCTGCAAATGCACACAGCTTTGATCCGCCCCGGCCCTGTACAGACAAGGCTCTGCTGTGTGACGCGGACAGGGCATAGAGAAGTAGGGACAGAATTGGTATTACAACGTTTATAAACTTAGCACTGCTCTGGAAACCTAGGTTTCAATCACACAAAAAACAGAAGACATCCCAGAAGAGATGCTAATGCAAGAGTATCGAAACCCAGGCCTTTAGGCAGAGTGAAGCCTGGTTGGGTCCGAACCAGAGCTCAGAGATAACTATTAAGTTCCTTGTCTCTGCACACAGCTTTCAAGCTTTTCATAAACAAATTAAAAAAATGTTTTTTTTTTCGTTTTCTAACTATCAGATCTCTCCTGCTTCTCCGTATCGTGTTTCATCAATGCTGGGTGGTCTGGGAGGAAACAGTGATGTATTAGTATATATATGGATAGCACTGAAAGAGCCTCTTATTTGTCAATACACCCCTATTTGAAATCTTCCTGTTTTCTGTCTCAAAAAGGCCATGCTGAGTGTGATTGGTGGGGTGGGGGGGATGTGTTTCTGCTGGTGTTAGGGCTGAGCACCCTCTCAGTAGCTGTGTTGGCTCAGGGGGTAAGCACAAGTCTTGACTTCTGCTCAGAGGAGGGTTCATCTGTCCTGATAACAATGGAGAGCTGCATGCCCATCTTCTGTCTCACTGTCCTGCTGCACTCACCAGCCAGGCAAGTGTTCCACGCCGTTATTTGTTTTACAGCTTTTAATGAAGTCGGTCATTTATTCTGAGACAGGGAGTCCGGTTCAGTGGTCCAGGGACTGGAGGACTTGGTGGGTAGAACTGCCCATTAGGATGCTTTCCTTTCAAGGCTGTTTTATTGATTGATCGGCTGATTGTTAACTGGGATAGAACTGTAGAGGCGATTCTGGAGGCTGGGTTCCACCTGCAAACCCTGCCAAACCTAGCCTACGTGAGGGGATACTGGTGTTCAGTTGACACAGTAACTTCTCAATGCATTAAAATGGGATCTAAAATACTGAGTATATATTGTGTGTTGAATTTGTTTTCATTGTAAAGAAAGTCCTGCACTACACAGTATTTCCAGCTGTGCTGCATTGCAGTAATAACACTTCATGGTGCCACGGTTGTGTCTACAGAGCCTGCAACTCACAAAGATGTAACTTCTAGATTATGTGTTACACCACCAGAATAGTCAGGCAGTGCTGCTGAACTGAAGAACAAGATGTACTGCAGCAGTTTAAATGTTAAAATTGGAATTGTAACATTGAGACCAATTTGTTTAAGCTGAATTGTATCTGATGCCCTGTAATTGAAGTGGTTTATTATTAAGTTGTATTTATTATTATTATTATTATTATTATTATTATTATTATTATTATTATTTTACATGGTGAATGATCATTTTATTATAAACTTCAGTGTTTTACAGTCTTATTATTCACGTGGTGCTGGCGCATCGACCGCCTACATTATGTCTTATGGTGTTCATTTCATATCTTGTATTGATGCAGTTTTCTCACTGCTGCTTCCTCAAATTGTCGCTTTTGTGTGTATTGATTTGTTTTGTTGATGGAGTTGCATCCAGTGAGATTTGTCTGATTGGTAACATTTTGAAATCAATCAAAAGCGTGTGTGATCAGACACAGTACTGAGTTGAAAACACAGGGCCTCTAAGCTCTTGCCTATGCCCTGGTTATTCAGTGTGTTTGTGATTGATAGATAGCTGTTTAATTTCGCGACGGACAACGCCAAGTTTAATTGATACGCTGAGATGAAAAAAAAAAAATGTTTTAAGGGATCTACACATCCATAAGTATGTAATTCTATCTTCAAATATGGCTTGTGTAATGTGCAGTGTAATCTTGTGTGCTTGTATATCAGTGATCTCGAGCTGTTGGTTTTATTCAAACCCAGTGCAGATGTTGGGTTTATTTCTAGCAGAGAGTCAGTGTCAGGTTCTTAATCATCAATTTGGAAGAATAATATTGAAATGTACAGGAAATATTTAAATGATTTAACAAAAAACAAAACATTATACGCTGATCCGCTTTATAAAATGACAGAGGAAATGTTATTAATAGAGTAAATTTACAGATAAAAACATCAGGTAGGTGAGTTGTGTGAAGAGATATTGCTCGTATTATTTTGCAATAAATTACAAAATGCAAAATCGTGCAGTTACGATTAAAATAGAATGCATTCTTTGAGCTCGATTAACAATTGCTCGTAATGTTTTTATTTTATTTTATTTTATTTTATTTATTTATTTTAATTATGAAATTATGTATATGAAATCAACCTTATTCAGTCATTTATAAATGAAATTGGTTGTGGATCTTTAAAACTGCATTTACATTATGAGAGAGACAGATTATTATACAAGTATATTTATCTGATTATTATTATTATTATTATTATTATTATTATTATTAATAAATAAATTAACATTTGTAACATATAATAGATACAGATATAAAACTTCCCAGAAAACAGAATCTTGCTTTTTGTTTCAGGTACATTATATTAATATATATCTACATTAAAACATTGTGTGAAATGTTACCCAGGTACAGCTGAATTTAGGCTTTACGACTGACTTGAAGAAATTAGATCATTAACGGATCATTGATAAAATACAATTTAGCAAGATTTTAACCGACTTTACAACTTAAAAACAACAAAAATAAAACAAACAAAAAAAACAGCACAACACATATGAATGTATTATGAATTATTATAATTATTTTAAATTGTGTCAAAGTATAGTTACTGGCAAAGTCAAACCAGACATAACCTTTTATAGGTCTACCGTAGGTTTAATGTTTAGATTTTTTTTCTTAATGTATTCTATTATTATTATTATTATTATTATTATTATTATTATTATTATTATTATTATTATTTCATGTTATGCTACACATTGTGTTTCCTTGCTTGACCCTGGGTGTGTCAGGGTATTACAGTGCAAATGCATTTAGGGCAATAGGAAAAAGTAAAATAGTACAGTTTATTTTGAATGTTTATTTCCAAAGAAAAGCAAAATATTCAAAAAGGCTTTTTTTCAAAAGCAATGTCTGAAGAAGAAAATATTTCCTACAGTTGAACATTCTCCATTGAAACAAAATAAAGAAATATACTATATCTATAAACACTAACAATTAATATTTCAGCTAAAAATCTTTATATGAAATGTGTTTCATACAACAAGCAGTCAGTCAGCAATGGAGCATTTGTTAAACATATTACAGAGATTCATCCACAGCTATTAAACACTCAACAGTGCTGAATTAAGAAATACAAAAAAAAAAAAAAAAACCTTCAATGACAGTTGTTTGATTAGAAGTCTTTGTTTGGACTGAAGACATTCAAAAGGCTTTGAATTCTAGTTTTCAGCATTGCTTTGTTAGCAGAATGTGTAGCATCATAGGAGTAGGGGTTTCAAACTCGCCCTCGGACCCCAGTGTCTTCTGGTTCTTCCCGAGCTCAGTTACTTTCATTAAACCTTACTGAACTAATAATTCACCTAATGAGGCCTTTAATTGTGTTCAGTCTTTAAACACCTGAGATTTCGTTAACTTAAATTCTGCAACTTTAGAGCCGAGAACAATTAAAAAGGTCTAATTAAGCAAATTATAAGCTGAATTAAGCGCTTGTAGTTAAGTGGATTGAGAGCTCAGTTGGAATGAAAAACCAGAAGACACATGGGGTCCAGGACCGGTTTGAGAAGTTCTGCAAGAGAAACCTGTCTAACCAGGCATTGCATAGACCAGAAAAGTGTGCTGCCCAATACAGTGTGCTGCTTCGATAGAGGGAGTTGCTGTGAAATGTAGTAATGCACCAAAAAGGTATAAATGACAAACTAATTTAACACTTTGAAAAAAACTCTATTAAAGTACATACAGTAGAGTTCTGTTCAGGTACTCTGAAATTTTAACTTTACAAAATTACTTCTTTGTCTGGGACCCCAAAAATGATGCCGATACATAATGCTGGTGTGTAGAGGAGCAGCATTAGACAGGGTTTACTGTGTGTTTTGGTTACTGCCTAATTGTAATAAATAAATAATTAAATAATTAAAATGTAATAAAAAAGTTAAAAATTAAAAAATTGTACAGTATTGTGTTCCACTTGTATAATATTCTGGTTGTGTTCCGTTCCACTTGTATAGTGTTCTGGTTGTGTTCTGTTCCACTTGTATAGTGTTCTGGTTGTGTTCTGTTCACTTGTATAGTGTTCTGGTTGTGTTCCGTTCCACTTGTATATTCTTCTGGTTGTGTTCCGTTCCACTGTATAGTGTTCTGGTTCTGTTCCGTTCCACTTGTATAGTGTTCTGGTTGTGTTCTGTTCCACTTGTATATTCTTCTGGTTGTGTTCCGTTCCCACTTGTATAGTGTTCTGGTTGTGTTCCGTTCCACTTGTATAGTGTTCTGGTTGTGTTCCGTTCCACTTGTATAGTGTTCTAGTTTGTGTTCTGTTCCACCCATGGTGTTCTGGTTGTCTAGATTTCCACTTGTATGGTGTTCTGGTTCTGTTCCGTTCCACTTGTATAGTGTTCTGGTTGTGTTCCGTTCCACTTGTATGGTGTTCTGGTTCTGTTCCGTTCCACTTGTATAGTGTTCTGGTTGTGTTCCGTTCCACTTGTATAGTGTTCTGGTTGTGTTCCGTTTCACTTGTATAGTGTTCTGGTTGTGTTCGCTCCACTTGTATGGTGTTCTGTTGTGTTTCGTTCCACTTGTATAGTGTTCTAGTTTGTGTTCCATTCCATTTGTATAGTGTTCTGGTTGGGTTCTGTTCCACTTGTATAGTGTTCTGGTTGGTTCCGTTCCACTTGTATAGTGTTGTGGTTGGGTTCCGTTCCACTTGTGTAGTGTTCTGGTTGTGTTCCGTTCCACTTGTATAGTGTTCTAGTTTGTGTTCCGTTGTTGGTGGTGTTGTTCCTATTAACTGCACACTTGGGTGGGCTGCCAGAGGCACGAGTAGGCTTATTGCTGTTATAACATGACTTTTATTCTATAAAAAGAAAACTAAAAGAAACTCTCAATTTGAAACTTGAAATCTAAATGTATTCCATGTATCCTTAACATTGTCGGGAAGAACTTGATACTCCTGCATTGTGAATATGTGTGGAGAAGATCATTTATGTGTTTATTATAGTATCGTTTGAATGTATTAAGAAATGAATAAATAAAGCTGCTTGACTTGCATGTTGTACACAGATGGGTATGGAAAGTTGGATGTCTGGTATTTCGTTTCCATTACTCAGTAATTGCGCTCTGCACTTTACATTGTGTAGCATTCAAAAGCAATGCCATAGGATGTTACTCATTCTACACAATACTGCTCACTGCATTTTGTAATGCGCACTGCTGTGTAATTCTAATTACAATTAGAAATTAGAAATACGTTGATGTAACAATATCGCTGTTCTGGGCATTGTAGAGCTTCTTACCACCATTGCCTTTTATTCTGTCATTCACTTTGCTTCTTTGGACCAAGAGTAACACCTCCGTGCCATTAAGCACTACAGTGTCCTCAGAAACAGCCCTTATTGCTGTATTATTGATGCTAAACGCCTGGGCGGAACATTAACTAGGTATCTACAGTGGTGTCTGCCAGGACAGTCAGTGTGACAAATAAATCAATTAGGAGATGCTGTTTTGCTGGTACTGAGCTGTATATCATCAGTTCCAGGCCTTTTATGTTTTCTTTAAAACTTATATTTATAAGCCACTGCCAGTTATTGTGAGGCACAGCAATTACAAATAATACTGTCCCCTGCTGGCGAGTCAAGGTAATGGAATATGAGCACAAAATAATAATAATAATAACACTATGTAACACAATTTTTGTTCCTGGGTAGTAAGTGTTATTTCCTAATTGCTTATGCCTCAAAAGTATAGACAGTGATATTTTGAAATTTACCTATTTCCAATGAGAAAACGGGCGAATTTGTGTCTTTTCGTTCACATAAAGTCAGAAAAAAACAACAGATGAATCCAAATTAACATGTATTTATACTAAAGTAATACAAAAATGACTACAAAAGATTTAGAAGTGAGTAGTTTTTCGAGATTTACGATTATACTGTAAATCACTTTCACGAATCAGCCCCCAAATGTAGTCTCCCATCATGTTCTCGTTATACTGTCCTTGGTAGCGGCGTTCAAAGTCCAGTATATCCTGGTGGAAGAGCTCTCCTTGCTCCTCCGAGTACGCCCCATGTTCTCCTTGAATTTATCAAGATGAGCATCAAGGATATGGACTTTGAGGGACATCCTACAGCCCATTGTGCCGTAGTTCTTCACCAGAGTCTCAACCAGATCCACATAGTTTTCGGCCTTGTGATTGCCCAGGAAGCCCCGAACCACTGCGACAAAGCTGTTCCAAGCCGCTTTCTCCTTACTAGTGAGCTTCCTGGGAATTCATTGCACTCCAGGATCTTCTTATCTGTGGTCCCACGAAGACACCGCTTTTGACCTTTGCCTCAGACAGCTTAGGGAAGAAGTCTTGAAGGTACTTGAAGGCTGCCGACTTTTTTATCTAGAGCTCTGACAAATTGTTTCATAAGGCCCAATTTGATGTGCAGTGGTGGCATCAGCACCTTCCGGGGTCCACCAGTGGCTCCCACTTGACGTTGTTCCTCCCCACAGAGAACTCGGTCCGCTGTGGCCAGTCCCTGTGGTAGTGCGCTTTGGTGTCCCTGCTGTCCCAAAGGCAAAGATAGCAGGGAAACTTGGTAAAACCGCCTTTGAGACCCATCAGGAATGCCACCATTTTGAAGTCTCCTATGACCTTGATGCCATCTCAGAAAAATGCAGATATGTATCCACTTAGGAAGCTGGA
The DNA here is from genome assembly GCA_036884735.1 of Huso huso. Taxonomy (NCBI): domain Eukaryota; kingdom Metazoa; phylum Chordata; class Actinopteri; order Acipenseriformes; family Acipenseridae; genus Huso; species Huso huso. The sequence goes on from JAHFZB010000534.1 coordinate 10,496, forward strand.
ACTAAACTGAACAGGTGGGCTTAAGGCCCCTGTATTTATACTACTATTTATATTACTGGAAAGTTCTAGAAAGTTCTAGAAGTTACTCCAAGTTTACTCAGCACTGAATCTATCTGGAATGTTCTGGAAAATAGGTAAATTTCAAAATATCACTGTCCTGGTCACAAAAGCAAAGTTTGTGGGGAATAATAGCCATTTTCTATACTTTTGAGGCATAAGCAATTAGGAAATAACACTTACTACCCAGGAACAAAAAAAAAAAAAAAAAATTGTTACACGGTGTAATAATTTGGCCAGGGGATTGGTGTTTTTATACATTCTAAGAATAAAGGTCTTCTGGGATATATAGAACTATACAGTCCCACTGAGCTTTCTCATGAAACACTACTTATTCACGTTCTACAAACAGCCTCTCAATTATTCAGAACAACACAGGCTTATACAAATAAAACTACTGAGGAGGCTGTGTGGTCCAGTGGTTAAAGGGCTTGTAACCTGGAGGTCCCTGATTCAAATTCCAGCTCAACCACTGACTCAATGTGTGACCCTGAGCAAGTCACTTCACCTCCTTGTGTTCCGTCTTTTGGATGAGACGCTGTTGTAAGTGACTCTGCAGCTGATGCACAGTTCACACACCCTAGTCTCTGTAAGGATAAAGGTGTCTGCTACATGAATAAATAATAATACTGGAATTATTATTATTATTATTTGTTGTTTTTAGCAGACGCCTTTATCCAAGGCAACTTAGAGACTGGGGTGTGTGAACTATGCATCAGCTGCAGAGTCACTTTACGCCTCACCGAAAGATTTGAGCACAAGAGGTTAAGACTTGCTCAGGTCACACAATGAGTCAGTGGCTGAGGTGGATTGAACAGAACCATAATTATGAGTTCCAAATATGAAGCATATAACCCTTTATTTGAACAATTATATATGATGTATGCATGCTTATCAGGGTTGGCTACGTTTCTAGAAAAGTTTAATATTTGTCAGGTACTTTACCTGCTGTAGTGTTATCTCAGAGACTTGGTGGAAGTTTTTTTTTTAGCAGGTAGAACATCATGAAAACATTTCAATACATGAAATATATATAGAGTTTTTCTGCTGCTGTTTACTTGGGAAGCTTTTGATATGGAGAATAATACAACTCCATGCAGTGTAAACAGTGTGTGATTATAAACTTGTGTTCTCTTTGGCAGGGCCTGTGCAGACTCCTTTTCTGATTCCCCTTTTCTCTTTTTAAAGGCGGTGATGATCTGAGGCTGGTGAATGGAAGCAGTCCCTGTGCTGGGAGAGTGGAGATTCTTCATGAGGACAGTGGGGACAGTTTGTAGTGCTGGCTGGGATATAGAGGATGCTAAAGTGTGTGTAAACAGCTGGGCTGTGGATCTGCTGTATCAGCACCAATCAGTGCTCACTTGAACCCGGTTCTGGAACCGTTTGGCTGGCTGCGGTTACCTGCACAAGCTCTCACTCTGTCCCATGGGTCTGTGGGTCACGGGGTGGGGTGAGGTCTATGGCTGCACTCACGCCTTGGACGCTGGAGTGATCTGTTCAGGTAAGAGACACACATTCCATCACAGAAACACTTACTCAATATACAGGGTCAGACAAACAGGACCACCTGCCCTCTGTAGCACTCCTCCAATGTGCAGCTCATCACACTGATTTATGTGTCATGCAAATGAAATCCCAGACACATATTCAATAATACATAAAAGCATCTTCATGGACAAGACAGACTAGAGACATGCTCGGTTGGCAGGTGCTTCGTAATTAAAACAATCAACACAGATTACTGTTATTTCTGCCATTTTCTTCATCTCTGACACTGCGTATTTAAGATTAATTTCCTTCCAAATATATATATATATATATTTTTTTTTTTTGGAAGAATTTCTGATCCAGTTTACAAATGTGTTGCACTTTGTGTGGATGTATTACAGGTTTTGAGATACATTTGTAATCTATCAATTTAGAAATCATTGGATTGTAGCAGTACTTAAAGGGTAAGTATCTTCAGGTTAAGTTTCTAGTCTTCCTTTGATTGACAGCCCCCTTCCCTTTGTATGATGCTTGCAATCATTCTGAGTCGTTCTCATTGCAATCAGGAAACTCAAATACTACGATTATACAGTATAAATATGTTTGTAAACACCAAACTCTTTTCACTTTTCATCAGAATGATTATTTTCATCAGTAATTCTGTGACACTGTGAAGTGTCCCGTTTCACAATATTAATGTAAACTATGAATGTATGTGTTGTGTGTTTGTGGTGATGGGCTGGCAGGGATTGGGTTACCTTTTCCTATCCTTGCATGGAAATTGTCTCCCTAGTCAGGGCTGGATTAATGCGTAGGCAAAGTAGAACTTTACTCCCTGACACTGGCACTGTTTCAACACAGTCATTTTTTTTCTTGTCAGTGTAGGCAGGGCAGTCTCACTTGTGTTGCGTGCAAAATCACCACCTCGCTTGATTTTGATGACGTTATAGATGATTTTGTGTCTAAAAAGCAGAAAAGAAGCCACTTTAAAGTGTATTTGGTGCTGCGGTGCCGATGCGGGGACCAGAATAGTCCTGTACTGGAGTTATAAAACACATCTAGCAAGCCAGGCCATGTAAACAAAGCAACCACTTCTACAGTAAAGCACGTATCAGCAGTGCAGTGTTTCGTATGCTGTTGTGTTTTTTACAATAGTATTCACTTGTTTTAGTAATTGTGTTCCCAAGTCTCTATGTTTGTCGGTGTGGTCTGTTTCCTGTCAGAATCCACGCTTGCTAGGGAGAGGCGGGGGCTCAGGATATCAAATTTGCTTTCAATATGTTTAATCCAAACCAAACTTTGTCGTGGACCTGTGTTTCAGTTTTGGAACTTGTACATGTTAAAAATAGAAGTATCACATTCTTAATGGGATGACAACGTGTATTAAAGCTGTCTACGGTCTCTGGTTCACGTTCGACCTGGTGTCTCTTTTTGTTCAATACATTGGGAAACGTGGTTATCAGGCTCCTCTACAGGATTAGAAGTAGGCTTCAGGGTTTATTTTTGAATGTATTTAGCACACTGTCTTCACTGGGACTGTTTCTGTCAGGTTCGCTCAGTCGTTCAGTTCAGAACATTGCGTGAAAGTTTCGTCAAAATGAATTCATCATAATACAGCATAATTCACAGATTCTGATCAAAACCATGAATGCTATCCTAAACACTTGTGAGAAAAGAAAAGTTTACTCTGCAAATTAAAAAAATTGTATAATAATACTTGGTAAACCAGCCGTGCGTTCAATAGCAGAGCGCTCTCTAGTGGCGCCCTGTTACCTATGTTAGCAGTTATTGGACGGTCTGTTAGGAGCGCGCCGTTTCACAATAGCAGACAATAAATCGGGGTGTATTAAAACAGTTGCTTTAAGCGAGTTTTGTCATTTTTGTGTATATATACTTGTGACAGGAATGGCTGGGCGGTGACGTCAGACAGAAGCAGGGACGGGAAAAATATACTGACACCAGGCACTGCAGTTTTAAATAATAAAGAAAGAGCCCGGCGGCCATTTTATTTAAATACAAAAATAAATAAAATATTTAAACAAAAGCACAGTGTGTTCGCAGAGCAAAAATAAATATTTTAAACAAAAACGAATCACTTAACACAAAATAATAAATGCAGGTCAGGCTGGGCAGTCACTGTTCCTGTATATTTTTAAATAAAGTTTCGTCTTTTCTCGCCTCCGCTCGCTCCAGCGTTGCCCGACGTACGATAATTATCGTATTTGTCGATAATTTCAACCCTTGTTCGATGTACGATCAATAATTGCAAATTATTCGTGACGTCACCGGCTGCTGAGGCTCTATGGATGCGTTCACGGAGAGCATTCTGCGCAGATTCCCAGAGTCTTACCAGTTCATAGAAGATCATTGGCTAAACTGGTCACATTTTGCACAGAATCTGCGCAGAATGATCTCCGTAAACACACCCTATGTTAGTAGTTTCCACGATGGAAGGCAGGCACGCACGATGTCGTCAATTAAGTGCGACTGACCCTCATTAAAATAGAACGTCTGAGGTATGACCCAGGCCGGTTTTTTGGATGGAACAGCATAACCGTCTCACGTTTTGATTGGTCCATGTCTGTCACATGAATATGTCGTCACACGAGTGGAAAAGCTTGCAGGCATTTTTAACATTGTGATCAGAGAGAGAGTGATCTGCTTTCCACAACCTTACCATTAAAATAGAATGTGGTATTACGCTGTACTGATATAACAAACTATGGGTAATTACTTTATATGAATTATCATGTTATGCACGAATGTTAGAATTGGCTTTCTGTAATGGCGTACTTTTTAGCATATATCTATAATCGTTTACGCGATATATTTTAGTATCAAATATATGTCTTCCACACTATTACAGTTTTGTTAGAGGATGTATTAGTTTAGATCTAATGTAATCACAGTTGTACATATAGACTGCCCATGTTTTCATTCATCGTCCCAAATTCTGGGCCGATTTGGTTTGCAGATAACGTCCCAAATTCTGGGCAAAACTTTTGGTTTTTAGATAACGTCCCAAATTCTGGGCCGATTTAATTCATCTATAAATTTGCAGACAACGTCCCAAATTCTGGGCCGCTGAGTTTTTTGATAACGTCCCAAATTCTGGGCCGCTTTGCATTTCGAATTCAGTCTGTTTTGGGACTCAGCTGACAGCCGAGTTTCTAAGTCATCCATGCACAGTTTACCATAAACTGATAAACAATGAATTCATTTGAGAGTAACCCTTAGTACATGAATCAAAGTTAATGTATTTTTACAATAATCCCCAGAAATTTTTTTTTTCATGAAAACAGAAATAAAATGTAACAAAAAATGTTAAAAAAAAAAGTATTTTTATTATGTGAAGAAACTACATTGCACTGAAATAGATACAAAATGAAAATAATAATTAAAGCAGTCCTTTTCCTTTATTAAAGGCTAATATTATAAAAACACATTTTTGGGAAGGAACATGGTATTCGATAAAAAAGGACATCTCATTTTCTTATGTAACGTCCATCAATATATTATAGTGTTTCAGGTTCTTTTGGACAGAATGAGACTGCAACTGTGAGTAGATGAAGGCCGTTTATTTACAAAATGACAATAATTAAATAATCACAAAATAAAATAATTCAAACATGTAAAGGGAAGTTGCAATATAAACAAATAGTTAAATACAATGACTTGTGATCAGTGCGGTGTCCAGCAGTTCAGTGCGGTGCAATTTTTTTTTTTTTTCATTTCAGTGCTTATGATACAGTTTATCAGGTAATATGATGTCACATATTAACAAAAGGATGGAAAATAACACATATATCTATTCTTAGGGTCATCTATAAATACAATAATTTACATCTATAAACACAATAATAAACAATAACAAAACTGGCTCGCCGTCATCATTTTCATCTATAAATACAATAATAAAAATACGCCCGTCATCTATAAACACAATAATTTTAGGGTCATCTATAAATACAATAATAAACAATAACAAAACAGATCTATCTGGCTATCAATGGTTGGCTGGACTCATCTATAAATACAATAATAAACAATAACAAAACCACGCCGTCATCTATAAACACAATAATAAACAATAATAAACCGTCATCTATAGGGCTACTGGTCATCTATAAATACAATAATAAACAATAACAAAACCGCAATCATCTATAAAACAATAAACAATAACAAAACCGCGAGGGTCATCTATAAAACAATAATAAACAATAACAAAACCGCGGGCGCCGTCATCTATAAATACAATATAAACAAAACAAAACAATCATCTATAAAACAATAAACAATAAAAACCGCGGGGACTCGCCGTCATCTATAAATACAATAATAAACAATAACAAAACCAAAACCGTCATCTATAAAACAATAAACAATAACAAAACCGCGGGGCTACGCCGTCATCTATAAACACAATAATAAACAATAACAAAACCGCGGGGCTACGCCGTCATCTATAAATAAACAATAATAAATACAATAATAAAGGGCTCGCCGTCATCTATAAATACAATAATAAACAATAACAAAACCGTAGGGCTCGCCGTCATCTATAAACACAATAATAAACAATAAAAACGCGGGGGCTACGCCGTCATCTATAAATACAATAATAAACAAAACAAAACACTCGCGTCATCTATAAACACAATAATAAACAATAACAAAACCCGGGGACTCGCCGTCATCTATAAATACAATAATAAACAATAACAAAAAACCGTCATCTATAAATACAATAATAAACAATAACAAAACCGTCTATCATCTATAAACACAATAATAAACAATAACAAAACCCGGGGCTACGCCGTCATCTATAAACACAATAATAAACAATAACAAAAATAAATCTATAAATACAATAATAAACAAAACAAAACCGCGGGGCTCGCCTGTCATCTATAAATACAATAATAAACAATAACAAAACGGGGCTACCGTCATCTATAAACACAATAATAAACAATAACAAAACCAATCATCTATAAACACAATAATAAACAATAAAAACCGCAGTGTGGAGTCATCTATAAACACAATAATAAACAATAACAAACTGGATCTATTTAACAAAACCGGAGAGGGTTGTGGGTTCAATAAACAATAACAAAACCGCGGGGGGGACAATAATAAACAATAACAAAACCGCGGGGCTTGTCATCCCTAATAAACAATAACAAAACCGCAGGGCTACGCCGTCATCTATAAACACAATAATAAACAATAAAAAACAAAACCGCAGGCTAGCCGTCATCTATAAACACTCAAAACAGTAAAACCCAACTGTCATCTATAAATACAATAATAAACAATAACAAAACCGCGGAGGGTAATCTATAAACACAATAATAAACAATAACAAAACCGTGATATCTATAAATACAATAATAAACAATAACAAAACCGCGGGACTGCGCCGTCAATAAATACAATAATAAACAATGACAAAACCGCGGGGCTCACGCCCGTCATCTATAAACACAATAATAAACAATAACAAAACCGCGGGGCTACTGCCGTCATCTATAAACACAATAATAAACAAAACAAAACCGCGGGGCTATCTAGAACGTCACACAATAAAATAAATAATAAATAATAACAAAATAATAAATAATAACAAAACCGCAGGGCTACGCCGTCATCTATAAACACAATAATAAACAATAACAAAACCGCAGGGCTACGCCGTCATCTATAAATACAATAATAAACAATAATAACAGCCGTCATCTATAAATACAATAAACAATAACAAAACCGCAGGGCTACGCCGTCATCTATAAACACAATAATAAACAATAATACGGGTCATCTATAAATACAATAATAAACAAAACAAAACAATCATCTATAAAACAATAATAAACAATAACAAAACCGCGGGGCTCGGCGTCATCTATAAACACAATAATAAACAATAATAAAAAAACCGCGGGGCTATCTATAAACACACATCTATAAACACAATAATAAACAATAACAAAACCAAAATCTATAAACACAATAATAAACAATAACAAAACCGAGGCTACGCCGTCATCTATAAACACAATAAAAACAATAACAAAACTAGGGCTACGCCGTCATCTATAAACACAATAATAAACAATAACAAAACCGCGGGGCTCGCCAATATCTATAAACACAATAATAAACAATAACAAAACCGCGGGGGCTACGCCGTCATCTATAAATAAATAAACACAACAAAATAAACAATAAAACAAAAACAATAACACTCTAGGCTACTCGCCATCTATCTAAACACAATAATAAAAATACAATATCTATAAAACAATAATAAACAATAAAAACCGCGGGGCTCATCTATAAACACAATAATAAACAATAATAAACCGTCATCTATAAATACAATAAATAAAACAAAACAAAACCGTCATCTATATGAATCATCTATAAATACAATAATAAACAATAACAAAAAAAGCGGGCGTATCTATAAACAATAATAAACAAGAAGGGCTACGTCATCTATAAACACAATAATAAACAATAACAAAAAGAAGATCTAGAATCTATAAACAATAATAAACAATAACAAAAAGATCTAAAACAATAATAAACAATAACAAAACCGCAGGGGGGCCGGAGGGGCTACCCTCATCTATAAATACAATAATAAAAAAACAAAAATAAATCTATAAACACAATAATAAACAATAACAAAACAGGTCATCTATAAACACAATAATAAACAATTGCCATCTATAAACACAATAATAAACAATAACAAACCGGCTACGCCCGTCATCTATGTATGGGAGCCGTCATCTATAAATACAATAATAAACAATAACAAAACCGTCATCTATAAATACAATAATAAACAATAACAAAACCGCGGGGCTGTCATCTATAAACACAATTAAACAATGGTGTTATATAAACACAATAATAAACAATAACAAAAGGTAGGGCGTCATCTATAAATACCAATAACAAAACCGTGTGTGTTTGCGTCATCTATAAACACCAGTGATGGGTTCATCTATAAACACAATAATAAACAATAACAAAACCGTGCTGCAGTCTGTCTGTCTATCTGTCTGCCTGCAATAATAAACAATGACAAAACCTGCCGTCATCTATAAATACAATAATAAACAATAACAAAAAACAATATCTATAAACACAATAATAAACAATAACAAAATAAGTCATCTATAAACACAATAATTGTTCTATTTAAACAATTAGACGCCCGTCATCTATAAATACAATAATAAACAATAACAAAACATGTTAAACTTCAATAACAAAACCGGGAACTCGCCATCATCTATAAATACAATAATAAACAATAGTACGCGTCATCTATAAATCCTACTGTTCTATAAACCAATAAAAAAAAACAGTAACAAAACTGGTCATCTATAAAACAATAATAAACAATAACAAAAATGTTTTGGCCAGTCATCTATAAACACAATAATAAACAATAACAAAAAATGTCATCTATAAATACAATAATAAACAATAACAAAACCGAACGCGTCATCTATAAACACAATAATAAACAATAACAAAATGACTCACGCCGTCATCTATAAATACAATAATAAACAATAACAAAACCGCGCGTCATCTATAAACACAATAATAAACTCCGCTCGCCTGTCGGGAGCCACATCTATAAATACAATAATAAAATAACAAAATGCCATCTTTCACCCTGCTAAGCATCATCTATAAACACAATAATCAATAATGTGAGCGTCATCTATAAACACAATAATAAACAAAAACAAAGGCTCATCTATAAATCAATAAACAATAAAACCGCGAGGTACTTGGGGATAAACAATTAAACCTACGCCGTCATCTATAAATACAATAATAAACAATAACAAAACCTGAGACTACGCCATCTATAAATAAATAATAAACAATAACAAAACCTGGGCTACGCCGTCATCTATAAACACAATAATAAATAATAACAAAACCGAGACTCACGCGTCATCTATAAATACAATAATAAACAATAACAAAACCGCGGGGGCTCGTCATCTATAAATACAATAATAAACAATAACAAAACCCGAGACTCGCCACATCTATAAACACAATAATAAACAATAACAAAATTTGTCATCTATTAATAAACAATAACAAAACCGCTTTTATCTATAAACACAATAATAAACAATTCTAGTCATCTATAAATACAATAACAAAAAAAAAATTGCAGTCATCTATAAATACAATAATAAACAATAACAAAAAGTTAATCTATAAAACAATAATTTGATAAGTAAAACAATAATAAACAATGCAAAACTCTAAGTCATCTATAAACACAATAATAAACAACAAAAGAGCCGTCATCTATAAAACAATAATAAACAATAAAAAGGGCTAATTATGCAAATGATCTATAAAGCCGTCATCTATAAATCAATAAACAATAAGGGTCTATAAATACAATAATAAACAATAACAAAACTGAGACGCCGTCATCTATAAATACAATAATGGAATAACAAAACCGCAGCTAGCTGGTCATCTATAAATACAATAATAAACAATAAAAAAGGGGTCATCTATCCCAATAATAAAAGGACTGAGCGTCATCTATAAATACAATAATAAAGCAATACAAACCGGGAGGGGACCCATCTATAAATAAAAATAAAAACAAAAGGAAACTTTTATCTATCTGGCCGTCATCTATAAATACAATAATCAAAAGTCTTCTATAAAATAATAAACAATCCAGATTTTGTAGTCCATCTATATTTTGTGATCGAGATCTTAAACACAATTAAACAAGTATGGGATCATTTTCAATGTGTTTTTACAATAAGAAAATGTAACAAAACTGCTGGATCTTAAATTTATCCAGATCTATAAAACAATAATAAAAATAATCACGATCTATACAATAATAAAAATCCTGTCATCTTTTTAACAAAATAGGCTTAAATTAATTTAATAGTTAACAAACCGTAATAGTAATCTATTGGTAACAAAATGTTCATCTATAAATACAATATAATAACATCTATAAATACATAAAAGGCCAAATAGTGTCTTTCACCCTAATCATAATAATAAACAAAACTTTATGTATTTTGTTTCCATTTTATTTATTTATCTTTTTAATAAAAATTGTTTTCACTTAATGTTAGATTTCAAGTTATCTATAAATTAATAAACAATAACACATGCAATAATAAAAATAATGGTTATTGTATGTATAAACACAATTTAGTCATCTATAAAACAATAATAAAAAACAAAAATGAAATAACTAAATCTATAAATTGAATACAAATAAATAACGAATTTGTTAAAAAAAGGATATGTGTTTTAGACATCTTCATCATCTTCCTGCCGTCGGTCAAGAGATTTCCAGCAAAATCGAACTGAGACGAGATCAATACTGTTTAAAGAGGCATATGTGAAGGTCATGCATATGCTTTTTAAAAAGCTATACCACCAAATATGTGTTTTCCTTTTTGCTTGCATGGATACAAAACTTAAATAAATATGTAAATATTATATTATAACACTCTATTTGGACATATAAGCATGTGTTTGCTATGACAATTCAAACAAAATATTGCTGTTCTATGATCATTTAAAAGCTAAAATCCCACCTCCTCAGTAGGATCACAATAATCCTGGTATTATCAAAAGATAATCCTGATCTCCTCTTTAAATTCTGAAAACCCCAAAATTGCAACATTTAAAATGTGATTAAAATTTATGCAATTTGGACAATAACAAAATCCTGTGTTTCGATTATTGCTGTTCTATGAAAACGCCAAAATCTGGATCACAGAAATCCCTTTAAATTTCGCATTTCAATGTTTTGAAAAACCCATTGCACAATATAATCCAGATCAAAAGCGGAACCGATTACCAAAGTTTTGAAAAAAACGGCCCCAGGAGTCAGGGATAGATTTAAAACTAACTTTTATATACAAGAGAAATATCAACATATATTCACAGGAAAATAGCAAATTAATTACACAATACAAATGTAACCGTTATCTTATCTCTCTTGTACTGTATTTTAAAAGAGGTACATTTATGCAACTGTATATCCTATTTATAACCTTAATTACTGTCCCCTGAAAATTGCTAACAGGCCAGCTTTAATAGACATACCATTTTCACAGGGGTGCCAATGAACTAATAGTCAGAACTAACAATAATTACTATTAAACGTGAAAATCTAAAATAAATAGCATACTCAACTACTGTAATAGTGTAGCTACTACTAATTAAGAAATTAAGTGAATAATAGATACATAAATACATTAGGACACAAGTACCAAAAACCTGACACTTCTGCAATTATAATTGTCTAATTAACAAGGTTTAGGAATACACTTGTGCATGATGGAATCTCAAATAGGCTTCACATTTACTGCATGCAAAATTATCTTCACCATAGATTTAAATCTGCAAACCATTTACAGGTTGTTGCTTTGGCACCAGAGTCTAAATATCTGCAGTTTTATGATTCCAGGTCAAGGAGTGCAGCTCAGTGGTGGCAGCGATCTCTGCTCTGGGAGAGTTGAAGTACTGTGTGGGAGTGCCTGGAACACGGTCTGTGATGCTGGCTTTGACCGGCAGGATGCAGAGGTTGTCTGTCGGCGGCTGCAGTGTGGAAATCCTCAAGAGGTGCTGGGAGCTGCTCATTTCGGTAAGGGGCAGGGTCCGGTCTGGTCAGAGGAGATCCAGTGCAGTGGAAATGAGCCCGGGCTCCATGTCTGCCCCACCTCATCCAGGGAGCAGCCAAGCTGCACACATGCAAACGATGTGGGCCTTGTCTGTGGTGGTGAGTACAAGGAGGCGAATATAGATGAACAGTCTGTTAACAATGCAAACAAATAGCACTACCCTCACTTCTATGTTACTCTGTTAGGTCTTTCCAGCAAACTTCAAAAATGTTCTAATAGGGGTGATCCAGTAAAGGCGCCCGTGCAAAAATGCAGGATTGCCCTATAGCCTAAATCGCAGGGGAGAAAGCCGACCGTGACCGGGAGTTCCTACTAAATTTGTCGACTTAGGGTTAAAATCCCACGGCTCAATATCATATATAAAAAAATGTTTTGCTAATCTGTGTTGTCCTCCAGATATAGGTCTGGTGGCATTGCTGTGGATCTGCAGTGCGAAAAGACGGATTGGCAGGAGCATGTTTCGGAGGACGATGTTCAACCGCCGGAGTCGGGGGGCGGGGGTTATTGCGGAGGTGAGCTGAAGATACAGATAATAATTGGGCATACTAAATTGGGGAGAAAAACGACAACTAAATTTATTAAAAATATATATATATAAAAAATGTTCTAATAGATATTTGATTTAAGAGTGCTGGGCATGGGGGAGCGGGAGGGTTCCCTCCATGGGTCCAGGCCTCCCCAGGACCCCAGTGTTTGAATCCACTAACTTTACTGTCTGTATACGGCTATTTGAGCGACTCCACTAACTTTACTGTTTGTATACGACTATTCAGAGTACAGGCTGGTGAATGGCTCTGATTCCTGTTCTGGCCGAGTGGAGCTGCATCATGAAGGAGTCTGGGGGACGGTCTGCGATCGCTATTGGGATCTGCAAGATGCCACAGTTCTCTGTCAGCAGCTGAAATGTGGATATGCTGTAGCCGTCCTTGGACAGGCCCATTTTGGGCAAGGCAGTGGTCAATGATAAATTTAACTGTGAGGGCAGCGAGGCTGACTTATTTAAGTGCCCCGTCTCTGAATACGGACGAGGTGACTGCACTCATGAGAATGATGCTGGTGTTATTTGTACTGGTGAGTAGTAATCACTTCATGAGGGATGCTGAAAAGGTCTATTGATTTATATTCAGATGGAACCCCCTTGTGACCATGAAGTGTGCCTTTTCAGATCTTACTTCACAATAAGAGAAATCTTTTTGATGTCTCATTTCTAGTTCCAGTCTGCTATTCTCACATCTGAATATCATAACACTGCAATCACACTGACTAACTCTCTGTATTGAAATGTAGGCCTTCCATTTTCCTGAATGAACTTGCATTATAACTTACATTGCCAAGTAAACAATTTTAACCATTTAGTTTGTGTTCATACTGTACCATATATAGCAATCTCTCTGTTTTGTGGTTCATGCACTCTACTCGCTCTCCTTTGCTCCCAGCACAGGCAGGTCGAGTCTGGTTGGCAGACGGACCGAGTCGCTGTGAAGGCCGGGTGGAAGTTTACTACAACAGGACCTGGGGGAGAGTTCTCCACGACTCCTGGGGCATCACAGAGGCTTCCGTGGTGTGCAGAGAGCTGGACTGTGGCTCTGCAATGGAAGTCTCTAACTCCTCTCGATACGGGACAGGGCACAGTGATGTGTGTCTGACAGGCCTTCACTGCACTGGGGACGAGTCCCATCTGATATACTGCAGCCTTCCACAGCAAGTCAGCTGCAATACCAGTAACAGTGCAGCAGTGCTGTGCTCCAGTGAGTGCATTTCAAAAACATGATCTAATAAATAAAATATCCCCATATGTATTGGGGTGTCCATCCTGTAATACAAGGACACTTCTCATGTATGTTTCAGCTTTTATATTAAGCAGCAGTGTGGAGTAGTGGTTAGGGCTCTGGACTCTTGACCGGAGGGTTGTGGGTTCAATCCCCAGCTAGGGGACACTGCTGCTGTACCCTTGAGCAAGGTACTTTACCTAGATTGCTCCAGTAAAAACCCAACTGTATAAATGGGTAATTGTATGTATAAATAATGTGATATCTGTATAATGTGAAATAATGTATAATGTGATATCTTGTAACAATTGTAAGTCGCCCTGGATAAGGCCTGCTAAAGAAATAAATAATAATAATAATAATAATAGCTAGACTACTTAAACCTCTCACAAGAACTTCTTTGGAAACAAGCCTGAATGCTGAAAGGGGTTGATCTTAATGCTTCTGATTCATTATTGATCACTGATTCTGTCCCTCTAGATCACGTGGTATTCAGTCAGTATGATGACACACTACTATTGAATTGATTATTGGTCACTGACTCTGATTCTTTCCACCTAGATCACACGGCCCTCAGGCTGGTTGGGGGAGGAGGTGCCTGCGCTGGGAGTGTCACGAAATCCGCGGGTTCAGATTTCTTTACGTACTCTTTTTATTTGCTCAGCACACACTCTTATCTCAGGGGAGACGTTAGGAGGACAGAGATGTTATTACTCCTAGTGGGGTATTGTTCATGCACTGGACCCGCAATATATCCAGATGACTAATATAGTACTCAAGAAATTGACAGACTCATGTATCTAAAGTGTTTTTTACGAATCAGAGTATGATCAGTACTCCTTCGGTTTATTAACGGTTAAATATTGGATTGAGTAGCTACAGGCTACTTCATATCCCCAGCTGACAGACGTTCTGGGCAGTCCAGTGTCTTAACAGATATTAACGTTAACACTTTAATACATCTTTATGTATTCGTGCAGCCTGCAGGCCAGCCACGACCACGACACTAAAAACACCCAGTAGCCTATTTCAGCACATTCAACAAATGTTCTCCTATTTTCTAAACATAGCGTGAGCCCCTTATAGCAATACATGCAATACATGTGAGATAAAATAATAACTGATTAATGCTTGCCCTTTAACCCTTTGCAGTCCATTTATTAAAGGTGCGTCGGGTCCAATTTATTTTCACACGCGCAGTTAATTTTAGACACGCTGTTTAAAAGTACTTTTTTTCCACAGTCAAACGGGTTTAAAAGGCCCTGCATACAACAAAGCACTCACTAGGTATCTCCAGCCCCGCCCCACCCTTTCGTTTGCTATAGCGTTCACCTGTAAGAAATAAATAATAATAATAATAATAATAATAATAATACCGATCAATCATCTCCTGATCATCATTTTATCACCAAACTCCTCAATAATGCGATCCAAGTCATTATTTTATTACTATAACGCCTCAAAAAGCTCTGCAAATGTCCGTGTTCTCCTCACAGGCAGATCACCATTTTATCACCAGGGCCATGTGTGACTATTCATGAGATACGCCTTTTTTATTTTTTTTTTTTTTCGACTTGTCTCGGCTCCTGTCGCCCCAAGCCATTGAATGATTTTTTCAGCTTACCGGAGAAAAATTAGAAAACCCATTTTTGCGTTCAAAATGATGTTGGACAGGGTCCGAAGTGGACCTGATAGGAATAATTGCAATGTGGGACCAGGTCCGACAATGGACCTGATAGGAATAATTGCAATGTGGGACCAGGTCTGACAATGGACCTGATAGAATAATTGCAATTGGGACCACGACAATGGACCTGATAGGAATAATTGCAATGTAGGTCTGACAATGGACCCTGATAGGAATAATTGCAATGTGACTACAATGGACCTGATAGGAATAATTGCAATGGGACCAGGTCTGACAATGGACCTGATTTTTAATTTTTGTGGGACCAGGTTGACAATGGACCTGATTTGCAATGTGGGACCTTGTCCGACAGTGGACCTGATAGGAATAATTGCAATGTGGGACCAGGTCTGACAATGGACCATTAGGAATAATTTTTTGTCGACAATGGACCTGATTTGCAATGTGGGACCAGGAAAAATGGACCTGATAGGAATAACAATGTGGGACCAGGTCTGACAATGGACCTTTTGGGACCAGGTCCGACAATGGACCTGATAGGAATAATTGCAATGTGGGACCAGGTCCGACAATGGACCTGATAGGAATAATTGCAATGTGGGACCAGGTCCGACAATGGACCTGATAGGAATAATTGCAATGTGGGACCAGGTCCGACAATGGACCTGATAGGAATAATTGCAATGTGGGACCAGGTCCGACAATGGACCTGATAGGAATAATTGCAATGTGGGACCAGGTCCGACAATGGACCTGATAGGAATAATTGCAATGTGGGACCAGGTCTGACAATGGACCTGATAGGAATAATTGCAATGTGGGACCAGGTCCGACAATGGACCTGATAGGAATAATGTGGGACCAGGTCTGACAATGGACCTGATAGGAACAATTGCAATGTGGGACCAGGGACCTGATAGGAATAATTGATGGGACCAGGTCTGACAATGGACCTGATAGGAATAATTGTAATGTGGGACCATGTCCGACAATGGACCTGATAGGAATAATTGCAATGGGACCAGGTCTGACAATGGACCTGATAGGAATAATTGTGGGACCAGGTCTGACAATGGACCTGATAGGAATAATTGCAATGTGGGACCAGGTCTGACAGTGGACCTGATAGGAATAATTGCAATGTGGGACCAGGTCCGACAATGGACCTGATAGGAATAATTGCAATGTGGGACCGGGTCCGACACAGGACCACAAAGGGTTAATATAAATCGTAAAGGAATATGACTGTCTTCACCAGGCAAATGAAACTGAGTTCAATCAGCTCAATTATGTAGGTCTGCAGAAGATGGACCACCTTACCCTGTCTGGGATGAGTGTGGTACTCCATTGTAATTACTTAGGTGTTATATAGGTTTTTCGTTTCATTGGAATACATGGGACGCCTCAATTAAATCCAGTCATTAATCTGGTGAGACTGCTCCTATTCCCTTTACAAATAATAGTTTTCAAAAGATCCGGACTAACTTTTCAGAATTAATAGGTGTCATGTACTAAATAAATTCAAGACTTCATATTTGTCCAACTCTATGATCTCATTCCTTGTGTTCCTCCGAGCCCCTCCTTTATCTAAAAGTCAAGTGAATCAATGTTCCCAGGATCTTGGTTTATAATATAATATAAAAACACTACTGTTTATATGTGCATGCAAAACACTATTTTTATATGTGTTATATATGAGAGATGTTCTTAATATGTGACATCATCTTCTAATTGATTATATTTTGCTAAATTAAAGGTATGTGTTTCTTTTAACCTCATATTGTTTCATCATTTTGTTAATGAGTCAGTCTTAATTCCATATACCATCGTCTAACAGAGTATTTGACAAAAGATTGTCTCATACAGTATTTAAGTCAATCAGTTTCACTAAGTTTAAGTGGTAATAGTTTTCATTACATTGTTTTTTATCCCTTAAATGATGCACTAACCAGGCTCTGACCTGTATCTGACTCTGAGAATATGCTATTCAAGCAATTTCCAGTCTCTTGTTCAGAGTCAGAGTCTGTGCAAACACTTTTTTAGGTATATGACCTATCAATGTCTGTTAAGCCATAATTTTTGCATATTATTTCAAGATAAGAACATAAGAACATAAGAAAGTTTACAAACGAGAGGAGGCCATTCAGCCCATCTTGCTCGTTTGGTTGTTAGTAGCTAGGAGGCTGTGTGCTCCAGTGGTTAAAGCAAAGGGCTTGTAACCAGAAGGTCCCCGGTTCAAATCCCACCTCAGCCACTGACGCATTGTGTGACCCTGAGCAAGTCACTTCACCTCCTTGTGCTCCGTCTTTCGGGTGAGATGTAATTGTAAGTGACTCTGCAGCTGATGCATAGTTCACACACCCGAGTCTCTGTAAGTCGCCTTGGATAAAGGCGTCTGCTAAATAAACTAATAATAATAATAATAATAATAATTAATGATCCCAGAATCTCATCAAGCAGCTTCTTGAAGGATCCCAGGGTGTTAGCTTCAACAACATTACTGGGGAGTTGGTTCCAGACCCTCACAATTCTTTGTGTAAAAAAGTGCCTCCTATTTTCTGTTCTGAATGCCCCTTTATCTTAGCTCCATTTATGACCCCTGGTAACAAGATGCAATTTTTTGCAGCATAAAGGGCAACAACATTCATTTTTTACATGAAGCACTTTTATGAGAAGCCTGTTAAATATTCAGCCAATGGAGTTTCACAGTGAAATCCCAGAGGAAGGCTGGAACTGCAGTGAAACTGTCTGGCAGGTTTACAGTTAATGGAGCTCTGTGACGAAGTGCCCGCCCCTGTGTGTATTTTGTGTGTTATGTGTTGTATGTTGCGTGTGTTAATGTTGGTGTATAGTCATTGGTACACGGGATATAAACGGGTCTGTGTTTCACGTAGAGTTAAAAGTGTAGATTTGTATTTAGGCATGAGGAGGGCACAAATCACTTCACGTGCTGGTTAAATGTAATATGTGAGCACGGGGTTGCACAGAATTAATTCACGTGCTGGGATTCAAGTGAATAATTAATTAGTAATTGAATCCCAGCACAACAGTATATATAGATGCACATTTTCCATCACTCTGGGTTGGGTGTTCGGTGAGTGGAGAACGGGATTGGAGACGGAGGTAATTGTGAATTATAAAAGTGAATAGTTAAAGTATCTGCTCACCGTGTTTGTTCGTCTGTCTGTGCACTGTTTAGTTCGTTTTGTTTGTCCTTTTATTTTGGCGTATAGTGCCGTGTCCAGTGTTTTTATGTGTTCGAACCTTTTATTTTCTGTTCTGTTTATTAAATGCTGAGCGAAAGCAGTAGCTCAGCTTCACCAAACCACACCTCTCTGTCTGTTTATTTCCTGCTTCTGGTCTGACGCCACCCGCTCCGGCCGTCTTTGTGACACGTGGTGTCAGAAGTGGGATCTACAGCGCCGCCAGGACTCAGGCCAGAGCAGGAACCGCATTTTGGATTAAAAAAAAAAAAAAAAAAAAAAAAAAAAAATGGCAGAAGACGCCATCAAAGTGCGGGACTGGATCCTGGAAAATGCTGGGCTGGAGGCCCAGTCTATACCAGTAGTCGTCCAGTTCCTGCGGTTGATGGACAGCGGCGATGGGGAGGCGTGTGAGGGAACAGACCGTAAGCACCTGGGAGGAAGGTGTGGAGTTGGTCCTCAGCTACCTGAGGCGGTCATAACTACAACAGCCCAGATAGCAGGTCCACCAGCAGAGGAAGAATGCCTGCTGTCCCCTGTCTCCACCAGCAGAGGAAGAATGCCTGCTGGTTTTGCCTCCACAGCCCAAGCGGGAGGAGCCAGGCGTCCACAGCCCGAGCGGGAGGAGCCAGGCGTCCACAGCCCAAGCAGGAGGAGCCTGGCGTCCACAGCCCAAGCGGGAGGAGCCTGAGCGTCCACAGCCCAAGCGGGAGGAGCCCGAGCGTCCACAGCCCGAGCGGGAGGCCCGAAAGGCCCTACGCCTGAGTGGGGAGGCCGGAACGCCCCACGCCTGAGTGGGAGGAGCCGAACGCCCCACGCCTGAGTGGGGGGAGCCCGAACGCCCACAGCCCAAGAGGGGGGGAGTCGGTGCGCCCACAGCCCAAAAGGGGAGGAGTCGGTGCGCCCACAGCCCAAAAGGGAGGAGTCGGTGCGTCCACAGCCCAAAAGGGAGGAGTCGTGCGCCCACAGCCCGAAGAGAGGGAAGTCGGGGCTTCCACAGCCCTAGGACCCAAGCTGCCAGCAGAGGAGAATACCTGCTGGTTCCACCTCCACCAGCAGAGGAAGCATGCCTGTTGATTCACCTGCTGCTGCCGTCCCGAGAGCTAAAGGGGGAGGAGCCATCGCTGCCGTCCCAAGAGCCAGAAGGGGAGGAAGTACAGGCTCAACCCCCTGAATTTTTCTGGGGGGGAGAAGGGCAGGATGCTGGTGTCCCCCAGCAGCCTCTATTTATGCTGCTGAAGGGAGCACGGCGCACACCAGCCAGCCGCCACAGCAGAGGGAGCCAGCACCGCCACAGCCTCCCTCTGAGTGGCCAGCATCAGCCCCATGGCCTCTGCCTCCACCGCGAGGAGCAGAGCAGCAGGAGCTGCTCTGCCTCTGCCTCCGCCACCTCCACCGCTTCCTCCACTAGGAGCAGAGGAGCAGGAGCTGCCTCTGCCTCCACCACCGCCAGGAGCAGAGGAGCAGGAGCTGCCTCTGCCACTTCCAGGAGCAGAGGAGCAGGAGCTGCTTCTGCCTCCACCACCGCCAGAAGCAGAACAGCAGGAGCTGTCTCTGCTTCCCACCCTCCACCACAGGGGAGTACGGTGGGCGGAGCCCCAGAAAGGGAGCTGTCGGCCACGAAGGGGGAGGAGGTCTGAGACCACCAACCCCAGCAGCAGTTTCGCTGCCGGAGATCGTGGGGAGGTCCGGAGACCTGCTCCCACTGCAGCAGTTTCGCTACCCGAGATCGTGGGGAGGTCCGAGACCTGTTCCACTGCAGCAGTTTCGCTGCCGGAGATCGTGGGGGAGGTCAGGAGACCTGCTCCCACTGCAGCTTCTTTGCTGCTGGAAGTACTGTGGTCGGAGCCCCACCAAAGGGAGCTACCGGCTACAAAGACAGGGGGAGAGGTCAGGAGACCACTTTCCCCAGCAGCAGTTTCGCTGCAGGAATGGACCAGCATGCTGTCAGCCGTGCCACTACCGGCAGGGGTGCTGACAGCATGGCCAGCCATGGGCCCACTGAAGCCTCCCTTCCCAGCCCGAGACTTTGTTCTGGACTGCTGGAATTTTAAGGGGGGGGAGGTGGCCATTGAGGCCATGTGTGCTTTGCACAGGGGGGGGTATATGTGACGAAGTGCCCGCCCCTGTGTATTTTTGTGTGTTATGTGTTGTATGTTGCGTGTGTTAATGTTGGTGTATAGTCATTGGTACACGGGATATAAACGGGTCTGTGTTTCACGTGTGAGTTAAAAGTGTAGATTTGTATTTAGGCACAAGGAGGGCACAAATCACTTCACGTGCTGGTTAAATGTAATATGTGAGCACGGGGTTGCACAGAATTAATTCACGTGCTGGGATTCAAGTGAATAATTAATTAGTAATTGAATCCCAGCACAACAGTATATATAGATGCACATTTTCCATCACTCGGGGTTGGGTGTTAGGTGAGTGGAGAACGGGATTGGAGACGGAGGTAATTGTGAATTATAAAAGTGAATAGTTAAAGTATCTGCTCACCGTGTTTGTTCGTCTGTCTGTGCACTGTTTAGTTCGTTTTGTTTGTCCTTTTATTTTGGCGTATAGTGCCGTGTCCAGTGTTTTTATGTGTTCAAACCTTTTATTTTCTGTTCTGTTTATTAAATGCTGAGCGAAAGCATTCGCTCAGCTTCACCAAACCACACCTCTCTGTCTGTTTATTTCCTGCTTCTGGTCTGACGCCACCCACTCCGGCCGTCTTTGTGACAAGCTCTTACAGCTCTAGAACTCTAGGGGGCTCCAGCTGCCCCTCTATTCTCCTCCAGACACACTGCCAGCCTCACAGCGCCCCACCCTCTCCTGGAGACTCCTCCCCAACATTATCGTAGTCAGTCCTGTCAGGTGCAGCGGGTCCTTCTTCAGGGGGCAGTGCGGCCCGGGCACTCTCCTCTCCAGGGGGAGTGAGGGGAAAACCTGCCAAAGAGAGACAGACAATCAGGGATTAATTGGGTTTATGCAGTGGGAGGGTTCACACAGATCTGGGGTCAGGGATTGGTTTAAGCAATGGGTGTGATAGAGTGCCATGGGTGGCTTCTGAGAGATTCAGAACTTCTCAAACTCCACTGCCTGGTAGTGACACCTGCTGGAAGAGATGGGAGTGGGCCAGTTAGAGTCAAATTATGAGTGTTGCAAAGCAACCTCAAAGATCAGTATTATATATATATATATATATATATATATATATATATATATATATATATATATATATATAATTTTAAAAATCCACTACCAAAGTAACAAACAGTTCAGAAATGTAACTAATAGTCATTGGGTGGGCTTTGGGGAAACACGTTGTTATAACAATGGTTTTTCTGTACCCCTCCCCCCCTCACAATTATGAAGGTAGATACAGATTTTCAAAAGTATCCAACAATTTTGTAAGGTTAGAATGTGTAAAGGAAATTCGCTTGGCAGTCTGCTGTCTGTGTATTTTTTCTATAAATGTCTCTTCTGGTCAGATTTTCTTTTAAATCCAGTCCATAGTCTTTAAATACAGATTGTGTTTTAATAGGGGTCTGTGTTCCCTCTTTCAGCCTGTAATTGTGGTGGTGTGTAGTTTCAAAGGGGATCTGGTTTGAAAATGAATTGTTTTGAAATTCCATTGTAAAGTTTGGATTTACAGAATTCCTGTAGCCCAACTCTTGACAGTTACCTTGTTTGTAATTCATTTGGAGCTAGGTGTGCAGATAAAAAATTATTTCTATATTAAAATGTTAGTTTGTTTTTTATTATTTGAATATATCTATTCTGCTTTAATGTACCATTTTCTAAACGTATAGCATTTCTTGCAGAGTGTGCAATGGCTTGAAGGCTGTATTCTATTTTTAAACAATAAAGTCTAATTTAACATCTGGCGGATGGCATGTGTTTGTTGCAAAAATGGTTAGTGTAATACACGGAGAATGTATTCAAGGTTCCTTTAACTGAAGTTACTATATACGTGCAACAGCCTGCAAAAAAAAGTCTGCACTCTGTCACAAAAAATAACTGGCCAAAAGTTTCATCATCCTATAGAATTAACTCATTTTGCTTCAGAAAGTCGAATGAAACCTGCTGAATAATGTTATGTTGACATATTGAATTACATACTGCTTTGTAGTTTTCAATATAGACTCAGTCCTAAAATTCTAGGTGATGCAAAACCTTTGACCATAGCTGTACATTCACTGAGCAAGTTTCACCGATACCTCTTTCCCTGACAGAACATTTTATGAGACAAGCTCTCTTGTCAAACACTTTATTACTGGAGCTCTGGCATAACTGGCTGACCCGCTGAATTACCAACTGAAGAATCGAGGGCGCAGCTTTAAAGATGCAAACTTGAGTATTCACTGGCCCTTCCTATGTTAAACACACTACAGGCTAAATATGTTCTTAGGTATGATGACACGTCCATCCACAAACTGGTTAAGTGCTTGCACACACATGAAGCCTAACACCACAGTCGCTGCATGACATATTAATAAATTAATATCCATCACCGTGTAGCCATTACATTAGCATTAATTATATGCAAACTTTCTTCTTGAAGTGGCATTTTGGATCCCCGGAACTAAAATATTCCTTTTCAAGAAAAAAAAAAAACGACTTCAGAGAAACAAGATTTCAAATCGGGTTTGAATGCTAATGTGAAAAAACACAACATCGCTGCCCGATTGAAGGATGTCATCTCGCACGGCCGAGACCAAGAGCATTGCAAGTAACAACAATGCCAGCTTTGAGAGCTTTGCAATTACAATGTTCTTGCTTGCGCTCAGTCCACAGGCGTGAAAGTGCTTCGTTGGGCTGCTTTTATTCTCTGCGATGCTATCTTTCCTCGAGGCAAACTGTGCTCTTAATAAGCAGGTGCTGAGATAACACTTCATAAAGGCTCTAGATGAACTACATGGAGTTTTATGAAGGTGGTCCTAGATCTACAGCTATGGCCGAAAGTTTAGCATCACCCTATAGAATTAATCAATTTTGCTTCACAATGTCGAATGAAACCTGCTGAATAATGTTACGGTAACATGTTGAATGACATAGCGTGTTGTAGTTTTCCATATACTTAATGAAAAAAATGGCAAAACAATTGAAAAATGTTACATTTTTAAATCTAACATGAAATACAATATTACTATTTTTCCGGTAGACTTTATTTCCTATATCATTTTGTTTATCTTTGATTACATAATTATGTTATATATATATATATATATATATATATATATATATATATATATATATATATAATATAATATATATATAATATATATAATATAACATAATATAATATAACATAGGGGCAATATAATATAACATTGAGCTAATATATTTATATATATATATATATATATATATATATATATATATATATATATATATATATTATGAAGACTAAATTTAGGTGATACAAAGCGTTTGGCCAGAGGTGTAATAGATAATCTAGAACTGATCTTTATTCAATCGTCTCTGTTTTCAACTCTATATATACATCTAGAGACAGCAGCACCCACCTTGTCTACCCAGACAGTGAATGAGTCCATCCGATCCCAGGTAAAAACGTAGAGAACGCATCGTAGGTCCTGCAAAGGAACAGTTCACAAATGACTCCTTCCTGGGATTTAAAAGATGCGACTGCTGGGGCTTTTTTTTGGGAGGTGCCCAGCGATCATTCCTCTAAGGCCCTGTCCACAGTACATAACCGATCTCGAGAACCGTACTCGAAACCGCTCTACTTACAGCTCAAAGCGTCCACACTGAAGTACCGTTTCATGTTTAGTCAGGCTTAATGCGTCCACACACCATTAAAATAGTTTAGTTACTATTCCAGCAGCGCAACAAACTGTGGAAATTAATATGACAGTATACCACCATGCACTGTATTTTATTTTAAAATAATGTGTTATGCCCCATATTAACAGAGGTCCATATTGCATAAATGAAATATATATTGTGGGAAAAAGTAAATCCGAACACACACACACACAAGTAGGGCTTGAAGTTTTCAGGTTTTATTTTTAATTAGGTGAAGTCCCTTTAAATAAATTGAGCGGATTCTGTTTTATAATTAAACTCAGAAAAAGCTGTTAATTACAAAACAATCACTGTTTTTACCTTCATATCTTGCCTGTGCCTAATTCTGGTCCTCTTAATTTTATTTCAAACAGAGCTGACAAATTACGTAATTTGTTCATCCCCGATCCTACTTTTAACTCGCATTTCATTTTTGCAGTCGCCTAATTTAACGCTGTGTTTTTGTTATTTATTTATTTATTTATTATTATTATTATTTATTTATTTATTTATTTATTTATTTCTTAGCAGACGCCCTTATCCAGGACGACTTACAGTCGTAAACAAAAATACATTTCAAAGATCACAGTACAAGTAATAATACAGTTAAGAGCAAGATAAATACAATGACTTGGTTCTAGCAAGTACAAGTACGATTCAAGAAAAATACGATTTTCCCCACTAGTTTAACTGAGATGTCCTGAAAGATTTTTTGAAGCATATAAATGAATACCTAGTGCGGAGTGCACACTGATAGCAAGTCCTTCCGGCGCCTGCTCAGAGTATTTCGCCAAACATACCACAAAGCATTTTGGGATATTGGAGGATACACAAAAAATGTAGTTTGGTATTACAGGAGGTATGACACAGGCCCGGTTTTTGGGATGGAACCGCATAACAGTCTCGCGTTTTGATTGGTCCATGTCTGTCACATGAATATGTCGTCACACGAGGGAAAAGCGTGCAGGCATTTTTAACATTGTGATCAGATAGAGAGTGATCTGCTTTCCACAACCTTACCATTAAAATATAATGGTATTACACTGTACTGATATAACAAACTATGAGGAATTACTTTATATAAATTATCATGTTATGCACGAATGTAAGAATTGGCTTTCTGTGGTGGTGTACTTTTTCTTTCAAGTAGCATATATTCATAATCGTTTTTGCGATATATTTTAATATAAAACATATACGCTATTGCAGTTTTGTTACAGGATACATTAGTTTATCTCTAATGTAATCACAGTTTTACATATAGACTGCCCCTGTTTTTTCATTTACGCCCCAAATTCTGGGCCGCTTTGTTTTTCAGATAATGTCCCAAATTCTGGGCTTTTGGTTTTTAGATAACGCCCAAAATTGGGACGCCTTGGTTTTAGATAACGTCCCAAATTCTGGGCCGCTTTGGTTTTAGATAACGTCCCAAATTCTGGGCAGCCTTGGTTTTTAGATAACATCCCAAATTCTGGGCATTTGCATTTCGAATTCAGCCCAGTTTTGGGGAATCAATGACAGCCGAGTTTCTAAGTCATGCATGCACAGTTTACCATAAACTGATCGTGAATTCATTTGAGAGTAACCCTTTAGTACATGAATCAAAGTTCATGTATTTTTACTCTCCCCAGAAATCTTTTTTTTTTTTTTTTTTTAATGAAAAACAAAATGTAAATGTTAAAAACGTATTTTATTACATGAAGAAACCACATTGCACTGAAATAGATACATGAAAATTAATTTAAGCAGTCGTTTTCCTTTATTAAAGGCTAATATTAAAACACATTTTTGGGAAGGAACATGGTATTCAGAAAAAAGGACATCTCGTTTTCTTATGTAATCCATCAATATATTGTAGTGTTTCAGGTTCTTTTGGACAGAAATGAGACTGCAACTGTGAGTAGATGAAGGCCGTTTATTTTGACAATAATTAAATAATCACAAAATAAAATCATAAAGTGAGGGAAAGGGACTGGGAGTCGAAGTGAAAATAAATGATTGTAGTAATTTTTCTTTTACCCTACCCTTCCCAGTCTTTTCCCCCCTCTTGTGCTTAAAACCTGAACTCCAATTCCCTCCACGCAGTACCACCATGCAACCCTATGGCGCAAGACACACCACCATGCAACCCTGCACGACACACCCACCATGCAACCCCTGCACGCATACACCCACCATGCAACCCTGCACTAATAACACCACCACATGCAACCCCTGCACGCACACACCACCATGCAACCCCCCTGCACGCCATCCACCGTAGTAATTCTATGCAAAAAATATGTTTCGGTATTCAGCCCCATTCATGTCTATGGTAGTGTTATAAAACACATTTTCAGGCATATCTCTCGAACCCGAGCACGTAGAACCACCATTCAAAGTGATATAGACTCAGGAGCACCCCAACCACCCCTAAAAAGGTGTGGTGGTTCACCCAAAAACCCATGTCATGACAAAAAATTCACTTTGCCAAGCCGTCCTGGCATTTGGAACCATGAAATGGTGACTCCTTGTGCAGGGCCCCATGGGGGCCCAATAAAAAAAAATCAAGTTCCTAACCCCCCACAGAACCCGAGATACGCCTGTCAAAAATGTCCAAAATCACCCTTTTTCGGGGTCATATCTCATGACCCGGGGCCTAGAAGCGGGTTGAACTCCTAGGGTCATGTCTGGGGCCCTTTCACAGGAGCCACCCGTTTTTCAAATGCTATTTTCAACAAATTTTCACATTTTCAGCATGATGGCATGTCAAGGTTGCATTTCCAGCTTTTTGAGCTCCAAAAAAAAGTCTAAACTGGTGTCCTTTCTAGCTGGGGACATGTCACTTGGAGGGATCGACAGGGGCCCGAGGTGGACCTCCATACCGATTTTCAAGTCTTGGGGACCCCGACCCGAGATACAGCACTTGAAAATGTCTATGGGAAATCCCATTATAAAAACCTTTGGGGCGCCCACCATCTCTATGGTGGGGTGGCGTATGAACCGTGGCTGATGTCTTCTTTTAAGACTCTTGTGCACGCAAAGCATGTCCTTCTGAGTTTGTTGGCCCAGGGGTCGTGGAGATGGGTACGATAAGAGACCACCCCCTCCCAGCGGCATCCCCTTATAAAAAACACCATCGCAAAGGCTCAGCTAATGGCGGTCGTGGGTTCACGATTTCGAAGGAACCCATTTTCTTTAGCTAAGATTGTTGTGCATCTAAAAGAGTACAGAAGCACCAATTTAAGTCCATTCAAGTGTTTGTGATCATAGTATCAGCCTGAGGTATCGGAGCACAGTTTTGCACCAAAAGCCAGGGGCGAAAAAAGCACTATATACCCTATTCTTTAAGATATCACTTTGCAGTGCAAATTTGAGGAATGCAACCACTTAGCAACTTGCAAAGTGGTACCAATTAAAGGCCTGTAGTGTCAGACTGGTAGTGCCTAACTGATTCAAGTGTTTTGGAATGATTCTTGCAAAGACTGATTTATAAGAAAAAGAGAGATTGACAAACAGCATTTTGCTTTATATGCAGAAACGGGCAACTACAAGAGGGTGTCAAACAAGCTGTGAATGTCCCAGGAGGCTAGAGTACTTCTTGAGTATGAATCCAGATGCTCGTAGTACCTGTTCTTAGATGTCCCGAAACCACTGTATCGCTGTATAACTGCAAAATTTATAAATATCACTTTTTATTGTGTATTTGAGGAACACACCAATTACAAACTTATTTGAATTGCTGTATATCAGAATATCAGTGTATAACTTTGCTGGGTATTGCAGTGTATGCTGGGTATCAAAAGGCCTTCAAACTTTTTACAAAAAGGCCGTCAAAAGTTACAAAAATAGGTGTGCTCCTAACCCAATACTTGTCTTTTTAATTCTGTGCATCCAAATACTTGTAGTTAAAAGTTTTAAGAATTAAGCTTACTGTTTGTTGTTCTGTCCTAAACCAGCAGTTTGTCACCCAGATTTATTAAATAAACGGGGGGGCATCAGATTATTCTCCATTTTATTGTAAACTGAGGTACCGTTTAGTTGAGCGAAAATTGTAAAAGGGGGTACTCGGAGCTGAAACCTCCAGATAGAAGGTACAGTTTCAAAAAAGGTTGAAAACCCCCGACCTACAGTATAAATGATCAGGAATAGATAAGGGAAATGCTGACTAATACAATACAATAGGATTTATTTGAAGTTGTTGAAGGGCACTGGTCTCTTAAACCCAGAAGTTCTGATAAACCCCTATGCCTCACTATATATTGACGATTACATAAGCAAATGAGATTACCTTTTTTTTTTTTTTTGGTATACCATGTTCCTAAATGTTTTTCTGAGGAGAGTAAAAATACATTAACTTTGATTCATGTACTCTTAAATGAATTAACGGTCCAGTTTATGGTAAACTGTGCATGCATGACTTAGAAACTCGGCTGTCAGCTCAGCAGAATATCTCAAAACTGGCCTGAATTCGAAAATGCAGAATTCGGAACGTTATCTGAAAACCAGAGCAGCCCAGAAATTGGGATGTTATCAAAAGCGGCCCAGAATTTGGGATGTTACCAAAGCGGCCCAGAATTTGGGACGTTATCTAAAACCAAAGCGGCCCAGAATTTGGGACGTTATCTAAAACCAAAGCGCCCAGAATTTGGGATGTTATTAAACCAAATCGGCCCAGAATTTGGGACATTATCTGAAAAGTAAAAGCGCCCAGAATTTGCGACGAATGAAAACAGGGGCAGTCTATAAAAAAGGATTACATTAGAGATAAAACTAATGTATCCTGTAACAAACCGCAATAGCGTATATGTTTTATATTAAAATATATCGCAAAAACGATTATAGATATATGCTACTTGAAAGAAAAAGTACACCACTACAGAAAGACAATTCTTACATTCGTGCATAAACATGATAATTTATATAAAGTAATTCCTGTAGTTTGTTATATCAGTAAGGTGTAATATCACATTATATTTTTAATGGTAAGGTTGTGGAAAGCAGATCACTCTCTCATCTGATCACAATGTTAAAAATGCCTGCAAGCTTTTTCCCTCGTGTAGGACGACATATTCATGTGTGACAGACATGGACCAATCAAAACGCGAGACTGTTATGCGGTTCCATCCCAAAACCGGGGCCTGTGTCATACCTCATTACAGCGTCAATTCTTGACAAAACCGACTACCTGATGCGACCCTGAGTGGGAACGGACCTGAGACTACCTCTGAGGTGGTCTCGAGGTCAATTTCTCAGTACAATATTAAATGCTGCGTGAGTGTGGACTTAAACCTATTTAGCACTTGCAAAGCCGCTTAAAATGCAACTAATACTGGGTTAAAGGCCTCATGTGGACAGGGCTAAAGTATTCAAAATACTGTTGGAATGGAAAGCAGACTGCACCAAAATCTCCACGCAGATTCATTTTGCACTTC